>VDFB02124862.1:0-13099 GCA_007258455.2 Sequoia sempervirens | reverse complement strand
AGTTTATGGCTGCCATAATCCACATAACAGTCCATTGTTATGTTGGGACTATTATGAAAACCAATAAGATCATCAAATCCCATGAATACATACTAACAATTTTAGAATATTTTGGTTTCCTAGGGTAGTACACATAGATATTTAGCTATAGGGTATCATTATATCCTCATAAATGAGAAAAATAGGACAACCCTAGGCTACCCATATGAAAGTTGTTCAAAAAAAAGTTACTAAATTGAAAAATTAAAAATTTGTCAGTAGGTTTGACAAATGGGCTATGAAAACACATCTATGTGGGAAAGTAAATGCTAGGAAAGGTCTTTTTTCATTCTCCAAGTCACCCGATCATTTCAAAGTGCACTATTTTGACATAGTCTCTTAATAGCCCTAAGAGAAAAAACCCACTGAACTATGATGGAGTGGTTCTCGGAGCTCGTGGCACATAATAATGTTTTATCTAAACCTAAAAGTCAATAATATGAAATCCCTCCACATTAACCTCTCTCAGTTTTGGTCGACTCAACACCATTTGATCATGCTAACTTAGAATACATACTTGCAAAAACTATAAGTGGAGAGTAGTGGAAATTTGGAAAGAAGAATATTTTTTTGTTTTATGCATCTTGGACCAAAATCAATTGCACCGACACATTTAGGTTGGTAGGTAAATACTAGGGAAGGGCTCTTTTCATTCTCCAAGTCACCCAATCATTTCAGATTGCACTATTCTGACGTGGTCTCTTAAGAGCCCTAAACTATCAAACTATGATAGAGTGGTTCTTAGAGCTCATGACACCTAAGAATGTTTTGTATACACCTAAAATTTGATATGGAATCCCTCCAAATTAACCTCTATTGATTTTGGTAAACACTATTTGACCATGCCAACTTAGAATGCATACTTATACAAACTATCAATGGCAAACAATGCAAATTTGGAAAGAAGCATATTTTTTGTTTCATGCATCCTAGACCAAAACCAACTATGCCAACATGTCTAGGTGGATAGGTAAACACTAGGGAAGGGCTATGTTTTTTCTCCAAGTCACTCGATCATTTCAAAGTGCACTATTCTAGTGTAGTCTTTTAAGTGCCACAAGAGCAAAAAACTATCGAACTATGATGAAGTAGTTCTTGAAGCTAATGCCACATAAGAATGTTTCATGTGTACTTAAAATTTGAATGGAACTCCTCCACAGTTAAATTTATTGATATTGGTCAACTTAATATCATTTGGCCATGCCAACTTAGAATGCATACTTGTAGTAACTATTAGTGGAGAGCAGTGCAAATTTGGAAAGAAGTATATTTTTTGTTTCATGTGTTTTGGACCAAAACCTACTACACTAACACATACAGGTGGGAAGGTAAGTGATAGGGAATGGCTTTGTTCATTCTCCAAGTCACCTAATTATTTTGGAGTGCACTATTTCGTCATAGTCTCTTAAGTGCCATAAGAGCAAAAACCTGCCGAACTATGATGGAGTGGTTCTTGGAGCTCGTGGAACCTAAGAATGTTTCTTCTGCACCTACAAGTTGATATGAAATCCCTCTGCATTAACGTCTCAATTTTTCTCAACTCAACACCTTTGACCATGCCAACTTAGAATGCATACTTGCAAAAATTGTTAGTAGAGAGTAGTGCAAATTTGGAAATAAGCACATTTTTTGTTTCATGCATCCTAGACCAAAACTAATAGTGCCAACATATCTAGATGGGCAGGTAAATGTAGTCTTGTAAGAGCCCTACGAGCAAAAAACTATCAAACTATGATGAATTGGTTCTTAGAGCTCATGACACCTAAGAATGTTTCATTTGCACCTACAAGTTGATATGGTATCCCTCCACATTAACCTCTCTTGATTTTTGTCAAATCAATACCATTTGACCATGCCAACATAGAATGCATACTTACAAAAAAATTCAATGGAGAGTAGTGCAAATTTGGAAAGAAGCATATTATTCATTTCATGCATCCTAGACCAAAATTGACTATGCCAACATGTCTAGGTGGATAGGTAAACGCTAGGGAAGGGTTCTATTCATTTCCCAAGTCACCCAATCATTTCAAAGTGCATTATTCTAGTGTAGTCTCTTAAGAACCTTATGAGAATACACATGAGATTTATGAACATACATAGACCTTGAACATACACACATACACATGAGATTCATGAACACACATACATCTACATGAGATTCATGAACATACGTGCATTAGATTAATAAACATACATACATACACATACATGCATGAACATACATACACATGAGATTTATGAACATACATAGACCTTGAACATACACACATACACATGAGATTCATGAACACACATACATCTACATGAGATTCATGAACATACGTGCATTAGATTAATAAACATACATACATACACATACATGCATGAACATACATACACATGAGATTAGTAAACATACATACATATACACATGAGATTCATGAACATTTATACACTAGAGATTTATGAACATGTATACCTATGAGTATCCAAATCTAAGAAATCTAGCTACATACCATGTGCATTGTTAGCATACACTTAAAACATCACATCTATAATCAATATAACTAATAATTTCTATATCATATTTTTCATGTCCTCATGTACAAATACATCAATGTAGTCTTCAGTAAATCAACTCTGCAAAACATACACACATCCAAAAATGTGCCCATAGGGCATCTATCTCCTATAGCTATCATCTTAGCCTATCCCTCTTTATGTCTACATGTCATTTTCATCTCTACCACCCTAAGGTGATCCATGTCCTTGTCCTTGTAGAATTCACTCCTCCTCACTCAATGAGATAGATTATCAATAGACTTTAAAATGTTAAGCCCATACCATAAATAGACCTGCATATAAATATTTAAAAAATATTGAGTACAATCAACATCAACTACAAAGTTAACTGAGCATTCTCTCAAACCAAATATGATGCAAGATTAAGGATCACTACTTATAATTCTATTGTAGATGTCACCTTATGAATTATATGTGACCACTGCAAAATTTATAACTATTGATCTCAATCCCCTATTCACAGTATAACTTTATTCTCCAAAAAACCTACATTTATAAATAAGTTAAGAAAATCAATATTCAAGACCTATTTTAAACTCAACAATGGTGGATTTATTTCCATCATAACCTCTTCATTCTCCAAACTTGAGTGAAATATATCTACATATAAATATTAAATTTTTTTAGCATAATCAACATGAACTACAAAGTTAACTGAACAATCTCTTGAGCAAACCAAATATGATGCAAGATTAAGAATCACTACTTATAATTCTATCATAGATTTCACCTTATGAATTATACGTGTATACATTACCATTATAACCTCATCATAATCATAACACAATAGTAGATGGATTGATTTGAATCACTAGGAAAATATACCTTTGTTCTCCAAAAATCCTACATTTTTATATACAAGTGAATTATTATGAAAAATAAGATTTAACCTACTTTTAAAGTACTTTTAATCCAATACATAGAAAAAAAATGATTCTAACTAAGATGAACAATATCATACCTTTCCCATAGAAAAAATAGATTTGCTACTCAAGTGTTCCTAGGGGGTCATCTCTTACCTTTAGAGTATCCAAAATTGCTTCAAGATCAACTTTACTAATCGTCCACAGTTCTTTTGTTCTTTGTTTTGCATGATGCTTCAATTACTTAACATTCATTGCTACAACTAGGTGTGAATACATGAGTATGTTTTTGTGCTTCTCAAAGTACTCAAATACAAAAATTCCATTCTTTCTAATCATATATGTTCACAACCAAGTTCCAACAATAACAACTAATCTTGTAGGATATGTGAACCCATCATCATTTGTCATAGGTTATGTTAGCCTTTTTTTCCTTTAACACATTGTGGCAACTAATATTCCGATCTCTCTTCATTCCCATATGGTGCAACAACTGCATAAATATGTCTTGGTTGTACAAGTCTCAAATATGGTCATAGTCAGATGAACCATTCATTTCACTAAGTAAAGATGAACAAGATCGATATAAAGGGGTTAGATATTGTGGAATCCATGTATCTACCCACTCACTTGACTCACAATGATCCCACTCACATTTAGTATAATCTGACAAAAACAAGCTAAATCTCCTATCCAAATAGTTCATGTACTTACACTTGAGCTTCAAAATGAATGCATCTTTGACAATTCCTTGATTTTTCTAACAATCCAATCTCTCTCCCACTATCCCCTAATAAATTGACTAGAATAACCTACACATTTTTGAATAAAGTGCCCCTCCTTGTGACAATACATAGTTAAACCACTTAACAATAGAACTTGCATCACTAAATGTAGTGCCACCTCTAATATTTAGTTTTTCTTTAACTAGAGCTCTCTTTACACATACACCTACTCCATTATGCTTCCCTTTTCTATGCCTAGCTTTAAAAAAATCCAAATATAAGGTATACCCCTCTCTGCATGAATTTTTCTTTACCAATAAAACACATGAGAATTTTTGAATTGAATGGTGGAATTATTTGACCAAATGAGATGTTGAACCATTCTAATATCTTTTTCCTACAAGAACTCATTTTTTTTTAAAACAATATTGTACATACTTTGATGAATGAGATTGATCATCACTCATGTAAAAATGGCACTCCTTGACTATCTTCCTATTCTCTTCTATACTACCAAGGGCATGTTTGTATGTGATGTGAAAAAAATAGCAATATGAATTGAATTGTAATATTGAGATTGGACTTCATTTTGTGGTTGCAATGTGTAGTTTTCTGCAAAATAAACTACAAAGATAATAGTTCCAATCAGGAAAAAATTCTTACACACACTGAAATGTTGATCTAACCATCTAGACTTTTGGTTGTGTCTTGCATACTTGTAAAAAATATTTTTCTTAAAATCTGAAATAAAATCAACAACACTTACTTCTCTTGTAACCAACTCACATCTAGAACCTTCACCTCCACTCTTAAAAATATATTTCACTATCTCAAATCTCTTGTTCTCAACCATTTTGTTTCCAAAATCATACTTGTTGCCCTCATGAATACATGATATAAACTTTGATAAACCACTATATTGCAAACACTTTTCATTCAAACAATCATTTTTATAGAAAATACAACCATCATCTCTAGCACATAAAAAAAATATGATAAGTCCCTCGATGACTTTTGTAGTTGCATTGCACCACACTCCTATAGCATTTCGTTATTATGCAAAGTAGAAAAAATATTGCATATGTAATAGTTTATGATACATAGAAAACTCCACATGGTATTTGCAACATGTATTATGAAGTTTAAGATGTGCACAATAAAATAGCTTACAAGATTCAAATGCCCTTTGAGAGATTTTCAAATTTTGATGTGTTTTACAAAATAGTTTTTACAATGTTGTTTGGCTATGTTCTAACTAATTTTTAGGATGTGGTGTGTGGTCTTTATAAAAAAATCTTAATTTTAAAACATTTTACATTGGGTGATACTATAGAGTTAGAGTACCAAAATTGTTGAATTTCATCCTTTATGGTATTTTTTAGCTTCTTGATCTTATTGCTAGTGATTTTGATAACATTTTACGATTTAACCTTAATTCAACACATGTTTGCCTCAATAATCGATCCTTTCTTAATTGATTTATTACTAAATCAGTTTTTATTACTCTACAAGAAGATTTCTAATCTTTTTCCTTATTAGTCTTTCCAATAGAATTGAGTACATTAAAAATATTTTTAAAAATATTGTTATTTCGATCAAACTTTTTGTTTACACGAATCTTCAATTTCATTGGTAAAGGTCTCATTTTGTATGACTTTAGCATTTTTACAAAAAATTGAGATTGTTCGGTTAATGTATTATTGGAAAATTATTGATTGAAAATTTAGGTAGCCCACAACTGAACGATTCATGATGACCTTTTTCCTTCAAGTTTTTATATTATATTCTCATCTATTCCAACTAACCATTTTGGGGTTCTTGAATGTTTTGCAATTTTATTGGACTCATTATTAAAAGATAATTTAAGATTTCATTTTCTTCTTCACAAAGGTCCTCTCTTCTTATGTAATTTGGAGATACATTAACTTCAATTTTTTCGTTTGTGTTATTGATTTCATCAATGCTATGAATGAGTGGATTATGAAGTGTGATTTGAATGTCATGGGGTTCATATCCACATTCATGTAGTAAATATTTCCATATTTATTCTTGTTCTTCTATGATGTCACTCTTATCAATAGGCGTTTCATCACATTTTGCAATATTTTCAATTTCATTGTTCAACATTTTCAAATTATATTTCATGTTCAACATTTCAATTTTCAATTTCATGTTCAACATTTTAAAATTCATGTTCAATATTTTAATTTTCAATTTCATGTTCAACATTTTCAAATTGTATTTCATGTTCAACATTTTCATTTTCGATTTCATGTTGAACATTTTAAATTCAATATCATAGTCACTTTCAATGCCATTTAAGGGTAAAGAAGAGCCTTATCCTTGAAGAGTATTTGACAAACCTTTTGATAGTTACTAGTTTCTTGAGCTTGAGACAAGATTTTTGTAGCCTTTTAAACAAAAATATTGGTTTCAAGATAAACTTTGTTTTAAAGCATGAGACAAGGAATGTTTCAATGAATTGACAATTATTTTTTCAATGTGAGACAAGTTTTCGATGAAAAACTATTACAAAATATAGCTATAATATTAATTTTTGTTTGTGCATATCCATAGACTAGATTTTATTAATGTTGAAAATGTCATTCAAGGAGACAAAAATATTTTAAAGTCAACAATATATTTTATCATGATGTATGTAATAGTGCTCATGCCAGTCAAGTCATTAATCAGTTTGAAATTTGATTCAATGAATTGAATGCATTGGATTGGACATGTAATTTACAAAAAGAATAAAGGAAATTTTGGTTTTTGCATTTACTATTCTCAACATTGACCAATAGGAAGAAAGATAAATGATATTATTATAATTATTTAAAATAGAAAATTAAATGTAGACTATATGATTGTTGGCCAATTTTTTAATTCTAGATGCTCATTGGTTAAATTAAAAAATAAAATTGAATGTATCAAATGCATTAGTATTCCCGCCTCCAGTAAGAACTAATAAATACAATGCTAAAGCTTTTGAACAATATATTTTTTACACAAAATAGAATGCTAAACCTATCACATCTTGTAATAAATATGTTGTTTTCTAAGAAAATTATTTCATTTTGTTATCAATAATAATGAAGAAATGACAATAGATGCCAAGAATGACCAAAAAAAATATCTTGTAGATTTTTCATGTTGACCGAGATTTAATAAAGGATATGAAATCTACATATAAATCCAATCATAGTGCCACTTGTCTTTTAACATTCAAAGAGAGAACACGAGGATTGAATTGCTCACAAATAAGACCTCATATTAAATTGAATAGATGCATTGAAAAAATGTCATAAGTGGGACCATAAAATAGTGGACAATAAGCTGCCACTATAATTCTATGAAGGTAAAGCAACAACAAAAAAAGAATATACCTCTTTAAACATTAATAATTGTAAAAATTCTTTTTTAGAAAAGTTAATTTACTTGACAAACATTGAAACCATAAAGATTGACTCTATTACATTGACACTCTAATAACTTATGTAGAACAACATGACTATTCATATCTATTATTCAATAAAATAATAGATAATGTGATTCTGATATTCTAAAACAAATTTTAAAAATATATACATTAAAAATTCTATAGACAAAATATTTTTAATTCTCCACATATTTGCTAGTTTTTATCAATACTTTTATTGTGCTTAGTTTCCGTCTATTTGAGTTATGCTCAACCAAGCCAAAGCAGTCTCGATTGTTTTCATGCACTCCAACGAAAAAATGTGAAAAATAGAATACGCATTAGAATTGTGCCAAAGTTTATTTATTTTCTGTAATTGCTTGGGGTTTTAGTCATCATATTGATTTCTAAATATTATAATGTTATTTTTTCATTCTTGAAAGATTGCTTTAAATTTATTATGGAAAGGAGAATCCTTTGAAATGTAAATGTTTTTTTTAAGAATATAATGGACTGAATGCAAAGTAATTTAGCTATTATATGACATAATTTGAAGATTTTTTTATAAATAAATAGTTTTATTTGTAATTATTGTGTTAAAGTTTTTAATAATAAATAGTTAGAAGAGAAATTCAAAGAATTCAAGATCTAAATTTCTATAAATAAATATAGAATAATATGATTATAGAATGGAGATGAAAGAGACAATCACACATCCTTATTTCTCCTCTTCATTTAGGTTAACATCATTTGGATTATAATTATTGAGATGGTCTTAACTTTTGTGATAAATTTAGTGATGCACATGTCTTTAAGACCATTCAGAAAACTAATTGAGAGAAGCATATTATCGTACATCTTTAATATTATCTCTCAATTAATTATTTGTTGTCTTTTTAATATTGTTATAAGGTAGGGGTGTACGCAAGCCTAGGTAAACCTAGTGGTTGTGGTGTGTGGACAACAATGGTGTTTAAAATGAGAAAACTCCATGAGAAAAACTAAATACAAGTATTGTGTGAAGTAATAGAATCAAAATAGTGATGAAAATGATCACAAACTAAGATTATGAAAAAAGGTAAATGAATTTAGATCTAGGAGCAATAGCAATTGAGGGTGTAGTAGAATTTTCATAAAGGATATGAAAATAATAATGAATAAAGGACATATAGATGCTAAGATTGATGAAAAAAATATCTTCTAGGTTTACTATGTTCAACAAGATTTAATAAAGAACATGAAATCGACATATAAATCCAATCATAGTGTCACTTGTCTTTTAACATTCAAAGAGAGAACACGAGGATTGAATAGCGCACAAATAAGAACTCATATTAAATTGAAAAGATGCTTTGAAAAATTGACATAAGTGGGATCCTAAAATAGTAGACAATAATAATGAAGAAATTACATATAGATGCTAAGATTAACATTATTAACAAGGTTCCAATAAAATGCTATGGACGTAAAAGAGTAGTCAAAAGAGATATATTTATTATATTGAGATGTGTAAAAACGACTTCCCATAAAAATTGAATCTATTACGTTGACATTCTAATAGTTAGACTATTCATATTTATTATTCAATAAAATAATAGATAAAATGAGTGATATTTTGAATTAAATTTGAAAAAAATATACATTAAAAATCTAATCAAAATACTTTTATTCTACTATCTTATTAATTTATTTGTTACCAACTAATAAAACCTACCAATATAATTAATAAAAATCATTGAATTATTGATCTCAAAACTTTAATTTCTACACTATTCTTCACTTGTTTGGTAATTTTCATCATATATTTTATTGTTTTGTGGGGTTTTCAATACTCTGAAATTGCTTTCTATCTATTTCAGTTATTCTCAATCAAGACAAATCAGTCACTATTGTTTTAGCGTAGATTTTCCACCCTAAATTTAATCAACTCTACAAGTGAAGTAAGGAATCTTTATTTGAATATGCTTTGTTTGTCAAAATTTAAAGGGCAAAGTCGCTTTCTTCTCTGTAATTGATTAGGATTTTAGCGACCATATTGATTTATAACTATTATAATGTTATTTTTTCATTCTTGAAAGATTGTTCTAAAATTATTATGGAAAGGAGAATCCCTTAAAATGTGAATGTTTTTAGAATATATTAGATTGAATGCAAAGTAATTTAGCTATAGAAATTGCTTACATGACATTCAATTTATATGAGTAATAATTTTAAGATTTTTTTTATAAATAAATAGTTTTATTAAAAAAAAAAAAAAAGTTAATTGTAATTATTATGAGAAAAAAATTTAATAAGAAAAGATAAATAATTAGAAGATAAATTTGAAGTATTCAAGATTTAAATCTCTTCAAAGAAACATATAATAATATGATTATAGAATAAAGAGGAAAAAAAAATGTCTAAACATTCTTATTTTCTTTTTTATTTGTCTTAATGTCATTTGAATTGAAATTATTGAAAGGGTACTGGATTTTGTGATAAATATAGTCATGCATATGTCTAGAAGACCATCCAAATCACTAATTGAAAGATGTATATTTTCACAAAAACCTTTAATATATCTTTCAATTAATTATTTGATGACAATTAAATATTGTTATAGGGCAGGGGTGTGTGCAAACCTATGTGCACCTAGTGGTTGTGGCATATGCATAATGATGGTCTTTTAAATGAGAAAACCCTACAGTGAAACTAAATACAAGTATTTTGTGCAAGTAATGGAATCAAAGTTGTGATTACAATGATCATAATCTAAGATTATGAATGAGGGTAAATGGATTTAGATATACGGGTAGTAGAAATTGAGGGTGTAGGTATAGTTTTCATGGCTATGGTTATAGAAGGATTTTTAATGCCTTTGCAATGGGGAATCAATGGAAATGGATTAAAAAATAAGAAGAAGTAAAACTATAGGGATTTCATGAATTCAATTCTTAAAGGGTGCTTCATAATCTTTGATCTTCAACTACAACTTGTTACCCTTTCTCTTCTAATGGTTTCATTGCAAAATAACTATATATTGATTAAGGTTGTTATGTTTTCTAAATGATGTGTTATGAAGAATGGAGGGATAGTTATCTTAAATACAATATTATATTAAGTTTTAGGATTAATGGTGACCAAAACTATGGTAAGGTTTAGGTTATTGATAATCAAGGAAATATTTGGCTCACTAGGAAATACTTGGACTCTAGCAATCTAGGGAACTGTGGATATGACTCTTAATACTAGGGAGTGTTATAGTCCTTTTATGTTATAAATTCCACATTTAAAGGGATGGTTGTGGATGGATTTCTAAAGTTTAGGGTGCTTGCAATATCTTACTACGATCACCAAAAAAATAGATCAAGGTGAAAATGGTCCTATAATATACTAGGGGAAATTGACATATATTGAGTGCAAAAACATAATGTGAAATTTTTATGCTATGTGATTTCTAACACTATTACTTCAAGAGAGGAATTCTAAAATTACAACAAAGGGTAAAGTGCAATGGTGTGAGTGTGTTAACAAAAAATATCACCTTTTATTTTAAATTTGATAGCCATTTACTCTTCAAACTATTAGTATTTAATAATAAACATAATATTAATACTAATAATAAACATAATATTTAATAATAGATATAAACATAAATATCTTATTTCTTTCTATAAACATAACTTTCGAAATAAATATAATTTTTTTTTATAATACATTTGAAGAAGAAGATAAATAAAATTAGTTATTACTTGCTTAGATTCACTATGGTTCACCATAGTTGTAGCCTATTTGGACAAAGGGAAAGAATGAGAAGAATAGGTGGTGGGTGTGGTAAACCACAGTGCATTTAAGCAAGTAATAATAATTTGTATTTACTTATCTTATTCAAATGCATTATAAAAATATATTTTTATTTTTGATTTGTGTTGATAGGAATATTTATTATTAAATATTAATATTATGTTTATTAATTTTGGCACTATTGATATGAAGTAAATAATTTTATAAATTCTAGATAAAGACATTTTAAATAAATTTCTCTTGCCAAGAGATATCTCTCGGCATCTTTTAGATAGATATATTTAAGACATCTATACTAGTAGATATAAATGGTTGTTAGTTCTCTCCAAAAGGTTCTAGATCTATGTTAAAATACTTTTAAAATTAAATGTTGATCATTTCAAACTTAAGAAATATCTTTTAGCTTATTTTTTATATCAATAAGAAAATGAAACAAGTTGGAGGAATCTGCATAAGATTTAGAATAAGGCACGAAATATAGGAAAAATTCCTTGCATATGAAGCTTCTACATCTTCCTAATTGTTTTTGATTGAAGGGTAAAATAGGTTTTGAAGGGAATCAAAGCCCTACTAACACAATACTACTAAAGGAAAAGCACAACCAAACAACAACCAACTAAAAGAGGAAAAACAAAAAAAAAGAAAGAAACAACAAAAGGATTATACTCCATCTTCTTCAGTGTATCATTTTCTTCTAACTCTTGTTTGTAGAAGTCTTTTGCAAAGTTGCAAGGCCCAACAACTCTTTCTTTTCTTCATTAAACGATTTCTTTTTGGTACCTCTAGTATGAGAGCTCAAACCCTTTGTATCGCTATGAATCATCTACAATCCCTTATCCATGTTACTTTGTTCCTCATTATTTTTCCCTACAGATGTCATCTCAACAAATTTCTCTTCTTTCAGCTCCTTAATATTTTCAATTAAAATTCTAATGCCCTAAAGTTATACTATTTTGGATGGTATAGTGGCTAATTTTCAATTTTTTTTTCTAGAATTTGATTAATATTCTTGATTTTCTCTTCCAAACCTATAATTATTTTCTCATAATCATCATTCAAATCATTAATATCTTTTTCCATATCATCCAACCTATCCTTCACCTCCCTATCTGCTAGCTCATGTGTATCCCTTTCCTCATTCTAAAGAAATTTTTTCTATAAAGCTCTAATTTTGACATTGATTTTTAGAAAGAATCATTTAGCCAGTTTAGATTGATACATTACCCATTCTCTCACCAAGCCTAGGACATTGTATATCTCATCCTTGTTCATATGAAGGTACACAAATTCCTTAGGAATATCATGGATAGTATCAATTCCTTGAGCATCCATGACATTGCCCACATTTGGAAAATGATTATTACCAATCTTCTTATCCACAACCTTCTTCTTCCCTTTGTCTCTTCCACCATCCTTAATATTTTGACTCTACATTCCCATAGTTCTTGTATTTTCCCTCTCATTCTCATCTTCGGTCTAGGATCCATCAAACTAAGAAATTTGTATTTTGGCTTTCTTCTTTGGGGTTTTTTTCTACCCAGTTCTCTTTCATTTCTTAGGGTTTTCCTCCTCCTTTGAAGGTGACATCAAGTACATTTTGATAAAGGATTCCCCTTCATCCTCTTCGACCCAATCCTCATCATCTTCTTCCCCACTAGTATCAAAGATCGTGTCCAAATAATGGACAACCATGGTGTTGGCACTAT
>VDFB02124861.1:0-19336 GCA_007258455.2 Sequoia sempervirens | reverse complement strand
TCAAACCAATTTTTCATCATTTTACTTTGTAGGGAATTATCTTTCAAGTGAGACAAAACAATTGTGTTTTGTTTGTGTTGAGAGGTGCAAAAATCCCCATCAATAGTAGGTATCTTATGATTGAAGCAAGGTATCCGTCAACAAGATCCTCAATATTGCCACGTTAGACAGATTATTGCCAGGCTGGAAAGTTCCTTTTTTGCGTTTTGGTGAGTTGAAACATTGCATATTTGTTGGTTCATCATTCCTCCCTTCTATTTTATTTGATTTCAAGGTTTGATTACAATAACGGGGTTTGGCCAAAGAAAGCCCCTATCCACTAACAAAAAAATATTTTCCCCTCTCTTTGATGTGTGATTGTAGATATAGGTGGTTTAGGTTGAAGATCCATTGAAGAGCAATATTCGAGAAAAGTTGTCACCTTGTTTGCAAGATCTCAAAAGGTTACCTACATAGCAGAATTCATTGCTTTATATCCAAAGGGAAGAAATAGGAAAGCACTAGAGGATATCAGAGTTTTAGAGAAAGCCTAATACTGGGAGTAAATCTCCACTTGTAGAATATGAGTCCTAGTATACCTATTTTTATCTAGACTTTTCCTGTAGATCCCAATTCAGTAGTTCCAAATTCTAGTTTCAGCCCAAAACCCTAAACTAGGACTAAATCACCTCTACTAGCATATGAGTTCTAGTGTGCCTTAAAACTAGTATTTTTAGGAATTCAAATCCTCATCCAAACATCTTCAAGTTTCTAGGCGCACCTCTGTACTTTCTCAGTTTGCTATTCTGATTTGCATTCATTTTTAAGTCATTTACTTGAGTCTTGCATATCATTTACATTTCTTTCCTTTCCAAGCCCTATCTTGGTGGTGGACCCCCTTTACACATTTAATCACACCCTAGGATGCCTTATTGAATATCTCTTTCCTTCATTACATCCCTAGATTGAGATGTCTAAGGTATCCTTGAATGAACTAAGTGAAATAGGTCCTTATCCCTTGTGTTACATCTCCTAAAAGGGAGCACCCTACTTTTGAGGTTTCAAGAAGAATGAAAAAGGCTTATGAGAGGAGCTTTAGGAGATTTTTTGAAAGAAAAGATCAAATATTCAATGGCTAATTGAAGGAGATATGAACAATAGATTGTTCTATCAGTCCACCCTAAAATCGGGAGGAATATCCTTAAAAGTTTGACCCTATAGGACATCGCTATTTTAAGATTTGATTAGGATATTATTGATGTTGCCATTTATTTTTTCAAAGAGACTTTTTTTGATAAAAATTAAAAAGTAAGTGGGCTTCAAGATATTTTGGATGTGATAACTAATGTTCTTAAGGAAACAAATAATGTGGATATGGGTAAGGACATATTTATGGATGAAGTCAAATTTTTTAACATTTTTTGGTGCCTTCAAAGCCCTCGGTCATGGAGATTTTTTCAGTTGCGCATTCTTGAAAATGTACCTTTAATTTTTGTAATTTCATTAAGTTTCTCCTTTGGGTAAAGGAAAGACATTGAATTGATGCATTTATAGAACTACCATCCTCTATAATATGGTTTATTAAATATTATTTAAGATTATTTTTAATAAGGTAAAAACTAGACATCATATACATATTTCTAAGAATAAAAAATGTTTTGTTCCAAGCAGACAAATTTTTGATAGTGTTCTTACTACTCATGAACTCAATTCATTCTATAGAAAATAATAAATGTTTTGGCATGACCTTATTAATCTTTGTATGTCTAAAAATTATGTTAGAGTGGCTCGAACCTTCCTCTTGAATGTGCTACAAAAGTTTGGTTACCAAGGGAGAATTTAAATTTGATCAAAGCTTGTGTGAAAACTCTTAAGTGTTATGTTTTAGTTAATGGTATTCCTAACCTAGGTTATTTCTCTTCTGGTACAGGTTTGAGACAAGGTGACCCTTTATCCCCTTATTTTTTTCTAATTGTGGTTGATGTTATTCATAGAAACTTCTAAAATATGATTGATTCCAAAATTTAAAAGGATTTAAAGTCACTTCTTCTCTACCTCCCTCCTCACATCAGTAGTTTGTTGATAATTTTTTTTTTGTATGTTTCCTCTACTTTGGAAGATAACTATTGGAAGAATCTTCTTGATGATTATGCTAATTTTTTTGAACAATATAGAAATTATAATAAAAGTATGTTTTAATTCCTTGACAATGAGGCTACTCTTTCAAATAACATTGCTAGAATCTTGGCTTTCCAACATGATGCACTTCTTGCTACTTATTTAAGGCTCCCATTAACCAAAAAGAAATTATCAAATAACTATTGGAATAGTACTTTTGAAAGGGTGAAAAAAAATTTAGTTGGTTGAAAAGGAAATATTTTAAGCCAAGATATACAATTTTAGTTACTAAAACCCTCTCTACAAAATATACATGTTTTCTATCTATCCTTATTTAATATTCCTTCTTGTATGGCTAAAAAGGATAGAGTAGATACTTAGGAAATTAATTTGGACAAGAGAAAAAGAAAAAACCAATTTCTCTAGTCAATTGGGATAATATTTATAAACCTAAAAGGAATTAAGGCCCCTTGGTATTAGAAGATTGCAGCTATTCATTAATTCTTTGATGTCTAAAATGGGTTGGAATCTCCTTGAGGGAAATAAGAATTAGGCTCAAATTTTGAAAGCTAAGTTATTGTATTTAATAAGGATCAATTTTTTTTTCATCCTCCTCCAATCTCCCTTGGGGATCTATCATCTAGAATAATATTCTTTCAAAATAAGAAATGCAATAAAACAAGGTCTTTTTTGGAGGGTGGAAAATGGAAAGAAATTGAATTTCTAGAATGATAAGTGGAATGAAGGTCCTTTGTTATCCTCAATCCAAAAATTATCTTAAATTTGTGATCTCTCATATGATTGAATGGGAGAAACCTACATGGCTATATTAAATGGAATGAAATTGAGCCTATTTCAAAATATTTTAGTACAAAATTGATGGCTAGAAGACAAGATGGTTTGCAAGAGGTTACCAAATAATTATTGTAGAGTGGATTTCCATTTTTTTTTCCTTTAAAGGAGTGATGAATATATCTAGTTCAAATCCATTGGGATATATATATTTTTGGTTTAGCTTATAGATTAATTGCTTGAATGTGAATGTTACTTCTTTTTATTGGGGTCGAATATGGAATGATAGGATGACCCACAGAATATTTTTTTCTCATGCACTTCCCTTCATTCTTATGATTAATAATATAAATAAGAGGGGTTAATATTTGGTGAATAGGTGAAGTTTTTGTTGTTATAATGAGGAAAGTATGGATTATATATTCTTTCATTGTGACTTCGATAGAGGAGTTCGGGAGGAGGTCTTGATTAATTTTAAGGCTAATTCAATTTTTCCTTTGAATCTCAAACATTTTTCTACCAATTGGAACTAAAGCTCTTCTTTTCTCACCCTAGCATAAATGAAATTTGGAAAAATTCACCTCTCTTTGTGGCTTGGGGTATTTGGAAAGAGATAAATGATAGGATCTTTTGAGATGAAAAATGAAATAGTAGAAAGGTTTTTACAAGAATGTAAGATGATCTTCAAGAGAATATAGTTTTTTAAAGTTTGAAAATTCAAAACCAATGTCTTCATATATGGAACTAAGACCTAAGAAAAATTTGGATGTTAATTTGGACCTCACTAAGGTCAATTGGGCTAATGTAATTATGAGAAACATAATAAAATGACAATTCCCTCTAAAAGGATGGGTCAAACTCAATTTTAATAGTTGTTCTAAAGGAAACCCTATAGATGCTACCACTAGGGGTGTGATAAGGGATGATAAAGGTTTCTTAGTTGAGGGGTATGGAAAAATCATAGGATTGTAATAGAACAATGAATTTTAGGAAAAGGTAGTGTGGTAGGGGGTCAAAAGAATTAAAAAATTAGGTTTTCAAAAGGTGGATATTAAAGGAGTATCCAAAATTATTATTGAATTATTCCTAAACAATAATCCTTGACCTTGGAAGATTAGGAACATGATAGAAGAGGGTAGACCTATAATGCAAAGTTTTGGACAATTGAAAGGTAAGGCACATTTGTAGAGAGAGAAATTAGGTAGTAGATTTTGTTTCTAGTTTAGGTTTAAATTTCATCGCCTAAAAAGTATTGGAAGTTTGATTTAAATATCTCACTCAAATTCAAGGATGGTATTTCTAAGGGAAAAAAAAACCATTCTTAATCAAGTCTATAAAAATGAAGTATATTAATTTTCCTTTAATTTTAATGACAGTAAATGAATATTAATTTTCCTTTATTTTTAATGATATTAAATGATCCTAAATTTAGAAAAATTATTTATGTTGTGGGTATATTGAAATTCTAGTGAAAACCTTATTATTTTTAGGGATGGTGGTAGTCTTATTATTGGTGATGATGGAGATACATTTTTATGGTTTTTTTATCAAGAAATAAGTGCAAGAATTATGATTGTTTGTTCATTTGTGTGGGATTTATTTTAAATGACTAAGGAGGTTATTTTAAGTTGAGGTGGAACTAAAGGAAATATTTAGTACAGTGATGTGGAATTTAAAACTAATTTGGTGGAATGATGGACCTATTAGTACTTGTTATTGGGGATAAGCTATTTTCTTTCTACCCCTCATATGATGAAAATAAAGAAAGGAGGAAAGGTTATTTTCAAGAAAAGGTGCCAAGTCATTTTAACCATCTATGCTAGAAAAAATTACATTTATACATGCCATTTATTGACATTCTCTAGTGTCTATGCTTATGAGCTTGTGAGAATGGGTGGTTTGAGACTTAAAACAAAGTCTATTTCTCATGAAGCACTAGAGTAGAACATTAACCTTTGGAAGATTTTTGAAAAAATTGGTTGCACTCCATTCTTCAAGCCTATGAGAGGGTATAATGACAAACTCACTTTGACATTTTTAAATTCCTAGATAAATGGGGGGGGGTTGTTGGTGTTATTTTCTTCAAAGTGACTAAGGAGCTTTTTGTGATGGCCATGGGGTTAAAATGTAAAGGGATCAAAGTGAAAAGTGAAGTAATAAATATTATCAAAATTTTATCAATATCTTCCTAGAAAATGTTGAAGGAGTGAATAAATATAAACATGGGTACAATTGGAATAATCTACTAGCATCATGGGTGATGGTAAGTTTACATGTTATGAAGTATCTTACCCTAGAAGGTAGATTTAAAATTGTGTATGGTTATAACTTTCCCATTTTGGACTATCTTAGGCATATGAACACTATAAATTTACCTTTTTGTCTTACTTTGATCAATGCAAAAATGCATTATCAATATTGTGTATATACTGGTTAATCATGAAATTATAGAAGTTTAGCCTGAATTGAACCCCTATGGTAAACCTTACTATGAAAAGGTCTAATATTAAAATAAAAATGTTAAAGAATGAGTCCTCAAAAAGTAGCCATAACTCTACCAAGATTTTGAAGGGAAGAACAAGTAGCCCCTCCACCCCTACTCCTAAGAACCCTAGCAAGGGAGAGAAAGGGAACAAGAATATGGGTTTGTTATATATTCAAGAAACTATAGATATTAATTTCTCCTCTAGTTTAACGAGAAAATCATTGACTAACTTAAAGGAGGATGGTGAATTACAAAAGAATGTTAATGTGAGTCCTCAATATAAGAAAGTTATTAAAAATCATAAACATATGAAGGTAGCTTGTAACCTTGAGGAGATGAAAAAGAAGGCTATAGATATTATTGATGGGGAGGACAATGGTTCTAAGGATGATTTCCCTAAGAAGAAAAAAAACAAAAATTGGGTGGAAGTACATCTATAAGACTTGAAAAGACCTCTGATACTCGAAATTTAATTGATAGAAAGGGAAAGAAGCTAAATTTTAATATAGATAAAGAGTTTAATGTTGATGATGAGGAAAAAAAATGATTTCTTTTTCTTTAGTAGGACAAGGAGGAAGAAGAGAATAATGATAGTGGTGAAAATTACGAAGAGGAGGGGGAGGAAAAAGAAGAATCTAAGTTAAGATTGATGTGCATAAGTAGGTAGGGTAGGAATAGGATGATGAGAAGTAGAGGACGAAGAGGAAGATGAGAAAGATGAGGAAGAGAAGAAATATGTGGGGGAAGATAATATGAATTCATCAACCTAGAAATGGATGGGTGATAATGACTCACAAAGATAATGAAGATGATAAGAATATAGAAGAGATTGAGGAGAATCAAAGGAAAGAAAAAATTGGTGATGATTCAATTGATTTCATAAAGGCTGATTTTTCTCTCATCATAAACAAAATGGAATGTATTGGAAGAAAAAATAAAGATAATAAACATTACAAAAACTATAGAAGGAAATAGAAAAGCACAATACCTCTCATTAGCAGTTTTTACAATAGAGTGAAAAATATTGAAATGTCCATTGTTAAAATTGGGTATATTATTAATAGGATAATAAATAAATAAATGATGGGAACTCTTATAGGGAAGTTAAATATTAAGACATGGAGGGAGAATCAAGGTAGAAAATGTGATATGCCAGTTTCTAACAAAGAGAAGAAGACTGAGATCTTGAAGGAGAAGATGTGGGAGTGGTCTTTGGACTCTCTATTCAAAGACCGTAATTATATTTTCTAAATAGGATTTTCCAATAGATTTTTAGTTTTATTTTATTTTTACTCTTTTAGTCCTAGCCTAGGTGCTAGTCTTGTTGTTTCCTTTTTTCTTTTGTTAAACTCTATGATTTGATAATTTTAGATGATCTTGTATTGGGTTCAAGTCCCTTCCCTTACTTAACTATTAAAAAACATCCAAGGGGTTGAACTTAACTGGTTAAAGAATTGAATTCTTATTATGGAGACACAAGTTCAAATCTTAAAGGGGCATCTAATATGGAATTTAAGTTGTGACTCTTGGTCTCATGCTCATATGAGCAAAAAATATTGTATATGATAATAGATATTTAACTATTAAAAAAAAAAATCATACATACATCAAATATACACACAATGACCAACTTATACATATATCACATATACATGATGACCATCTCAAAAATATATCACATATACACATAGTGACCTCATACAAACATCACATATGCACACACATTCATAAAGTCTTAAAAATTTAATCTCAAATATAATATTTTTAATATTTCTCCTCTTATGCCTCTTATCACACATTCTCTCTTATTACAAAAGCTAATATGCTAACTTGTTAGGTGGATTGTATTTTCTTATCTCACTTTCTCACAAGAGATTTTTAAGTTCACTTATATGTGTAAGTAACCTAATGCAATATATTAATGCATGTACACATGCTTCTAACATACTAGTCTATAATATTACCCACAAAAGTATGGTTTATGTATTTTCCTACTTTTATATGTTCTGGTATCATATTTCATGTCCTTATTTTGGGGAAAACACGTTATTTATATTGTAGGTGGTGTCATATTGTACTATGCATACCCTTCAATTTATTTATCTTACACTTTTTTTCTTAGTTACTATCATTCAACTTCTATAATTCTTCTAATGCTTTTATTGGTATCTCCATTATTATATACTTGCCTATTTCATAGGCAAAATATTCTATTCTTTTACTAGGGGAAATGTCTCCTCTCTTGTTACCCTTATTTTTTCTACCACTTCTTCAATAGTCCTACTAATACCTTGGTGATTGTTTATTTCTAATTTTATCCATATTCCTTACATTTTTAATATCTCTTTCTTTAATTTATCATTAGGGAATACATTTTACCTTTCTTTATATGCTCTATTATAGCACCTTTCATTCATTTATATTGAAATACACTATTTTTTCCTCTTCATGACAATTGATCATCGATTGTGATCCAAAATGTCAAAAGAAAAACATACACAATTTAATAAAGAAATTAATATTCTAAAACTTCATGCCTATGGAAAACTCATACCAACCATTGACATACTTTGTTTTGTTATCTTGTTGCCAACAACATGGCTATTTTTTACTATTGGTTAATGTCCTAATCACTTTTCTTTTGGGAAATGACATACATTTTGATTTTGGTAGATAGATGGGCCCCCTTTATTAATTTTGGTTTCTATCCTAGCTTGACGCT
Source organism: Sequoia sempervirens (assembly GCA_007258455.2). Taxonomy (NCBI): domain Eukaryota; kingdom Viridiplantae; phylum Streptophyta; class Pinopsida; order Cupressales; family Cupressaceae; genus Sequoia; species Sequoia sempervirens. The sequence continues at coordinate 11,240 of VDFB02124861.1, read as the reverse complement.
CATATTTTACTTTATTGTGGTTATGACATAATAAATTTTTTATTAAGGTGATTCTTACTACACTATTCTATTTTTTCTCTTATCTAGAGCCCCTTATTTGTACTTATTCTTACTATATGTGATCCTTCATGTATCCTCCAACTATTTGGCAAAAATTACATCAAGAATTAGCTAGTTTGATTATTGAATGTGTGATTTTCTTTAGCATATAACTTCTATTTTCTCCTAACATATTTATTCTATTATGTCAATTGATATTTCTTGTTGATCAATACCAACTATATTTCACTCTATAATATTATAATATGTATGGATTGTAGTAGAATGTAGGAGAATGAAATAAAGAGAACATGCTCTTACATATCCAATTTTTAGAGAGCCCTTGTATATTTTAGTTATGAATTTATAGTACATTTTACTTTAGTTTAATTCTTCACATAGTTCCATTATCCTACTAGAGTGGGAATAAATGAAAATTTTGAAATTGACTACCTGAGAATCTTCACCTTATATTTATCCATTTCTTATGGTGTCCAATGTTGTATAAGTAGTTGGGACTCATTTTCCACCTTTTTTGACCTATACATATCATTCGTATAATTTGATAGAATTCTAATGCTTTCTGATAAAATTGAGCCTTCCCAAAAAATTTAGAGCTTCACTCCTAAAAGAATCCTCAACACCAAAACACTGATTTCATTGACATCTAAATTCTTGAATGCTAGAATCTGACATAGATTTTAAATTTTAAATTTTATATGATCCTAAAACCCTAAACCTAAGGTGTCCCTTCTATTTTAATTTCATGGGTAGTTAACCCTAGAATCAAGTTAAGGATATCATCACTTGAGCATTTTAAAGTGTTTGAAATTAGAATAAATTTGATCTCCATTCAATCCATTCTTTTAGGGTGCATAAATATTGATTTCTAAGGATTTTTTGAAAGGACTATCCTTTCTACATTCCACTTTCCTATCATTAAAGAATTACTTTAAATCCTTCTTCTAAATAGATGATTCATCCATCCCATCACTCTCTTAATGAAAATTTCCTCACCAATCCTCCAATATAGCCTCTAAATACTTATTTTATTAACTTAGAAATCCCTAAGTCTTAAAATTAATATTCTTTATTATTCCTTTTGATTTATTATTATTTTGAATCCATAGTTTCCAGGAGAAATCATCTTAGTGACTCCCATCACCTCCTTTGAATCCTTCATTACACATACACATGAGACTGATGGATTTGTTTTTATTCTTAGGGTTAAATATTGTAGAAACATGCACACATAAAATCACCCAATTTGGTTTGCATATTCAATCATTTTCTCATGGAATCTTGGGAAGCTAACCAGGGAAAATTTTGATATAGTAAACTTTACTTTTCTTTTTAACCCAACTTTGCTAGGTATTAAAAAATGGGAACATAATTCTTTTTCTACATTTTATAAGTAGAGCAAGATTTAGGGAAAAAAGGTGAGAAACTATTGAAAAGTTCAATCATCAAAGCAATACACACTATAAATCATCACAGTGTTAGATAGTTGCATAAGTCACTAGTGTCCTAGTGTTGGATAGTATTGCAAGTCACTAGTGCCCATGATTGGCTCTAATGTTAGGAATTTTTAGAAAATCCTAAGAAAATTTAAGGTCATTAAACTAGAATCTTATAGATTATTTTCTTATGTCAAATCTAGTCTATCTATAGTTATATGGATGTATATTCTCACGCTAAATGTACTCTATACATTTATATTGTATTTAACACACACAACCTGAAGGTCCTCCACAAATTAATCAACATATAGAAAATTATACTAACATGCATATAGAAAACTATAAATTGGTATGGTGAAGTATGAGTTTGTGTGTCTTAAATATAACACACAATTTTTATATAACACCATCCCTAATAATCATCTTATGATTTATTTATGTACTTATAAAAAATGATTAAATAGTCATACAATAATACTATAATATAAACAATTAATTAAGACAAACAAAAATAATTTGTATTTGAAATCTAGATTGCATATATATTATTTTTATTTTAACCTTTACATATGTAAAAAATCTAATTTAATTTTACTTTATTAATTAAGTATTACACAACAATATAATACAATGTGAACAATTATTTACAAATAAACTTAATGTTTTCCAAAGATACTAGATGTTAAATATTGTAGATACACATTATAATTTTAAATGATGAAATCTTCAATGATAATTTTTTACTTCATTTCAAGAAAATGATAGATAATTATCTTATTTTAATTAGTCAATATTTATCTTTGATCATTATCAAAAATAAATGTATTTGACTATATATTAATTGTAAACTAACCTTTACACATCTAATCTTAATCTAACTCAAAGTAGAGAATAAAATGAATTGACACCAAAACTAAAACCATGACCATGAAATTGACATCAAAATTCTACATCATTTCTAAAGCAAAAGGAACGGGAAGAATAAAGAGATGGTAGAACTTGCATGGATGTTTTTCCACGGTTTAGAAATAATTGAAATAAGAGAAAAACAAGTTGCATGCATTTAACTTAATGCCAATACGATGAATTGACTCCAAACCAAAATCATAACGATGAAATTGAGTCACAATTCTACGTCATTTATAAAGTAAAAAAAACAGGGAGAATAAAGAGATAGCAGAAAGTGAATGAATGTTTTCCCACAGTTTAAGAATAATTGAAAAAAGGAAAGAAAAACAACTTGCACGCATTTAACTTACGCCATTTGTGTTCTATCTTTATTCTTCCTGCTCTTTTCTTTATCGCAATAGTTAGGAATAATTGAGAAAAGAATGAACGAGTTGCTTTCACAGATAAAAGGTGCCAACTGAATTTCTAACAAAGCACGTTCTCCAACGCATACCGATGAAAACTGGAAGATGCTTTTACCTTTTTGGACCACCTAGGACATATATATGTCATTACTCTTAAAGTTTAAGCAGATTATGCAGCAAGCTGTCAGATTTGCTTTCGGGTAGGAGGATAAACATTTTGATATTTATTTATATATATTTTATTGAACATTAAAGGTCTTAGAGTATATTGTACTATTTATAGATTGAAGTTATTATAATAAGGAGTTGGCGTATTTTATATATCTCACAATCTTATATTATGTAAGATTTAAATCTTTCGACTTAAGTTTGTTTTTTTTATTATGTTGATGAATTCATGGTTTAAATAATGAACTGATATGTTATAATATTTTGATTAAGATAAATCAGGAAGGTCCAAAATCTATTACAGAACAGTTGTAGCTGTAAAAGAGACTAAAGAAATAAATCTCACAAACAGTGAGACAAAGAGAAACAGTCAGCCAAGCAAGTCTCCCAAGAAGAGAGACAAGAACCAATAACGATATCTTATAATGTTAAGAGTATTGAAATTTTTAGGTAAAAGGCCAACAAATTAAAGGTCTTAAATCAACCAACATATTATCGTGTCGATGAATAGGATGAGACTTCCACATTAACAACTAACATATTATCCTACTAATTTATTAAGCATTTCACATAAACTGTCAATATATTATTATATCAAATAGTTAAAAGTCTCCAACCAACTTTTTGTCATACTGACTGTAGAAAAATCGCTATCCGATTTAAACTCTTGGACCTCTCTTACACTACCCGCAACCTTACTTACTCATACCCACACTAAAGTGAAATTACAACTTACCCGACTGTTTAACATCTTCTGATCTAAAGGGTATCCAGCCATTTTTTTAAAGGTAAGTTTGCAATTTCGCCTTAGTCGAAGAAAAATGTTTATTAATTTATTTATAATTTAATTGTTTTATCATTAAATATAAAAATATTTAAATAAAGTGATTCAAATTATAATTAATTTCTTTTTTATTTCTTCAAATTTTCAATTTTTGAAAGTTTTAATAAATATAATAAACAGTTCACATTCTTCTATTTTATTTTTATTTTGACATTTCAACTCTTAAAATAGTGTAATCTGAAATTATTTCATATATATGTTTTACTAAGTATAATTCATATTATACTAGCACTTGCACAAGGAGTGGTGCAAGGGTTACATCGATAGAATACTATATAAAGAAAACATGATAAGGAGGTGTAGTTTGAAATATATACAATCTTAATTTATAAGTTGGACAAAATTTGATGCTTATAATGAATTTCATTATACTTAGCCTAAGAATTCTAAAGAGTTGCTTGCTTTTGTGCATGATCTTTGTTGTTTAAAATAAACTGAAAAGCTTGAGTTGTTCCTTTTGTTGGTGTGATGAAGAAGGTGGAGGAACAACAACTAGAATCTCATATGAACCAAGATGTTACTATCCATAACATACTTCAAGAGGAGAATGGGTAGTAAAGATGGTGAATGGCTAGTAGAAATGATTATGGTTGTGCTGCAAAATATGAGGATATCTATAGCAAACATGTCTCAATTATGCTATGTAACCTTTGTCCCAACTCAATTACCCCTATTTAAGAAGTTATAAAGATTTACCAAAGCTTCCTTATAATTGATTAAGTCAATTCACATGCCTACCTCAGTTACATTTACATGATTGCGTTGTCAATGCCACTTTCTTCCTCTTTCACGCCTAGATTGGCTATTTTATAAATACTTCTCTTTCGCTTGATGCATTAATGATTTTTATATTGTTAAAGTCTAGTACAATTTTTTTGTAGTCAAGAGTACTATACATGGGTGGTAGATTAAAGAAATAAAATTTTAACTGGCTATGATGCAAGCAAGGCTAGTCTTATAGCTGCTTTGATTTCTATCAGTAGGTTGCAATATGATGCTTCTCCAAGGTTCTTTCTCAGCAATGTACTTCCATTAATTTTGTGAAATGCCAATTGAGAAGATGAATGTAAGGCTAGTTGGAAGCTCCTAAAAATTTAAAATTATTCATTTCAAAATTTAAGGAGGTCTCCATGTGTTTCAATATCACACGTTTACAATTTGCAATGCCAACATTAAATTCGTCAAAAATTCAAATGCATTTATGATTGTGTTAAGCTTGTGGTAACGATGGAAAAAAATTTCTTACAATTGTTCTATATTCTGGTTACAGGTGCTTGTGTGATGAGTAATAATTTAAGGGATTTTGTGAACCACTAGTACACATTTGTATTGTTTATGTAAATTACAAGAAAATTTTTATTTATATTTTGATATATGTTTGTAAGTTAGGAAGTTTGAAGGAAGCTCCCATGAGGAAAATTGTCTATCTAAGATGATGTCTTCATCCATGTTGCACATTGGGTATTTGGCATCTATTGTTTACCAATGTCCAAAAACAAAGCCATCACATAGGTAGTAGTTGATTATGTTGAGGTAGCTGTTGTGACTTCTATCACAAGTATTGGCTGATTATATGAAGATTGTTCCACTAACTATTGTCAGGGATTATCAACCGAGCCTTGATCAAATGAGTATCTATTGCTATAAAAAATATTGTGATTGTATACATAGATAAAAACAAGTGAAGGATAATAGGCATATGCAAAACATGACACTATATTTTTATAAATATAAGGTCTGCAGGCATTTATATCTGATGTAGTTGTAATTTTATGTACAGTTTCAAACTTCGTATGCTGTAAATTTTTATAAATTTTCATAAATTTATGTGTATTTATTATTTATTTGAGCTTGTGGTAGTGATGAAAATTGTTGTCTTAGAGTTGATCTACATCCTATTTGCAGGTATCTATGTGAATGCAATATTTTAAGGGATTTTTTGAGCCAACAATTAAGTATGTTTGAGTTATTTATGTCATAAGGAAGTTGAAATTGTATAGGTGGTGTGCAGATTTTGACATGATTGCAATCTTCAAACTTGGAAGGAAGCCCTTAAGGGGTTAGATCTTCTTCCTATATATTTTAGATTGAAGATCCATGATCACCCTAACATTGGTAGGAGCATTAGACCCAGTTGTTCTAAACTTGAGCAACACATACCACCAAGTAGATGTGAAGTAGATTGCAGGAAGCCTGCCATAGAAAATTAAGAAGAAGAGATCAATAATCATGACAAAAGCAATAGTAGTGGCATCAATGGTACCACTTCTTGATTTCCTTCTCTTCTAGAAAATATCTGCCTCCTATAATCTAATAGGCTTCTTTGCAGCTTGACCATCCACATACACAATCCTTTCAAAATTATTCTTCTCATCATAAGTCTTTTCATTCTCCAGTTGGGTATTGTGTTCCTACCTTGTCATGTCCTTAGAAGACACAGTTGGCCTACTCGACATAGTCAACAAAAACAAAGTCACCTTGAGACCTAGATTCACCCTGAGCCATGTTATTCTCTGGAGATGCTTGTACTATCCCTATGGTAGACTTTATTTCTCCCTTGCAATAGAAAAGAGGCTTTGAGAAGTGTAACCAATGTGGAAAATCCTTGCAGTTGTATCTACAAATAACCTACCACAATGACCGTTGCCATGTCTATAACACCCAAAATATAAAGTTTCTAGCTAAAATGATACTCACACTCAACACCCCAAAGGTAGTAATCTCTAGATATCTTGACCAACATGGCAGCATAACATACACATTCTCTTCTTTCTTCACAAACCAATTAATCCAACCTTCAACAAGATCATTCTAATATCCCTTATTTGTATCGGTCTTATTCTTGCTTTCCTTGTGCCCTTTTACTTTGATGGGTGTCGAGACTAAAACCTCATTGGGGCCACCATGACTAGCATTCTAGAACACCATAGGAACCCATCCTCTGATAGAATAAGCAAGACTCACCAATTCCTTAGGGGTGCTATCTAGTTGGAAAAAAAATCATGTTTGGTGAAGAGGTGATCACTATGCTTAAAAAAATTATTTAGGCCTCTAGATGAATAGGAATTTTTGGATGATTCTATATGCCTCTTGGGGTTTGTAGGTCCTGGGAAAAACAAAAATCACTTCTTTTCCTCCTTCTATAGCTAATCTCCCACACCATATCATAATAACAAACCCTGGATATTGTGTTGTATACTCAATGAATATATCTCACACCACAATGTTGCTCAAACAAGATGCAACCCAAACTCTGACGATGAATGAAGATTTTTTCTATAGACTAATCAAACTGAAGAAAACAAGAACTTATATAATCTTAAAAAAGACATGGGATAATTAGGTTAGATAGGGATAGTAGGAGAAGCATGAAGGACAATATCGTCACACAACAAATGGGATAATCTAAGTGTAATGTCCATTACTCACACTCATGATGAATGGGAACTATTTTGGTTTTTTTTTCAAGATGATTTACATTTAAGGGGCTTGTGAGAAGTAGTAGCCTCTGATCCTAGGCATAGAGGCTAGATCATTCAACTTCCTTAATTTTAACCTCCATTTTTGGAGCGTTGAATGCTATGGAAGTTGATGAGTACTGAAAATAACCTTAGATAAAACCATAGAACCAATGCTTTGATTAAACAAATAGAAAGACATTGTTTACATAAATTAAATTAAATATAGTAAAAAGTGATCTGACCGCATACAAATTCTAAAAAAGTAAACTTACCAAAACCATGGAAATTGACTTACCTCAAGTTCATGCACAAATTGTGTCATTTCATCAATCATGCCAATTAAAAAATAGATAGAGTTTGTATGAAAAAATAATCTCCCAACTAATGTAATAGGTGATAAGATGATTCTTGATTTGGAAGGAATATTTTTGTAGCCTTTTAAATGAAAGTTAAAATTTTCTTTGTTCACAGATAGGAAGTATGATTGATTTGATTCATATATTCAATTTCATTTGATTTGATCATTGATTGAAAACCACCATAATTCAATGACAATTTTTAATGGTAAATCAAAAGCTCTTTGACAGAGTGAGATAGGTTTTAGGTGAAACTTGAATCTATATATAGCCTATCGGCTAATAATTTAACTGGCACTTACACCATTGGGTGCAAGGGTTACATTGATAGAATACCATATAGAAAAAAACATGGTAAAGAGGTGTAGTTTAAAATATATGCAATATAAACTTATAAGTTGGATGAAATGTGATGCTTATAATGGAACTCATTAAACTTAGCCTAACAATTGTACAAAGTTGCTTGCTCTTGTGCATGATCTTTGTTGTTTTAAATAAAATGAAAAGCTTGAGTTTTTCCTTTTGTTGGTGTGATGTAGAAGGTGGAGGAAAAACAACTAGATTCTCATATGAACCAAGAGGTTGATATCCATAACATGCTTGAAAAGGAGAATGGGTAGTAAAGATGGTGAATGGCTAGTAAAGATGATTATGGTTGTGCTGCAAAACATGAGGATACCTATAACAAACATGTCTTAGTTATGCTATGGAACCTCTTTCCCAACTCAGTTACCCCTATTTAAGAAGTTATAAAGATTTACCAAAGCTTCCTTATAGTTGATTAAATCAGTTCACATGCCTACCTCAGTTGCATTTACATGATTGAGTTGTCAATGCCACTTTCTTCCTCTTTCACACCTAGATTGGCTATTTTATAAATGCTCCTCTTCTACTTGATGCATTAATGATTTTTATATTGTTAAAATTTGGTACCAATTTTTTATAGTCAAGGGTATCATACATGGGTGGTAGATGAAAGAAATAAAATTTTTAGTAGCTATGATGCAAGCAAGGATGGTCTTACAATTGCTCTAGTTTCTATCAGTAGTTGCAATATTATGCTTCTCCAAGGTAATTTCTAAGCCATGGTCTTCCATTAATTTTGTTAAATTCCAATTGAGAAGATGAATATAAGGCTATATGGAAGCTCTTAGAACTTTAAAATTATTCATTTCATAAATTTAAGGAGGTCTACATGTGTTTCAATATCTCATGTTTGCAATTTGTAATGTTAATATTAAATTTATAAAAAATTTAAATGCATTCATGATTGTGTTAAACCTATGGTAGTGATGGAAAAAAATGTCTCATGTACAGTTGTTCTATATTCTTGTTATAGGTGCATGTGTGATGAGTAATAATTTAAGAGATTTTGTGAACCACTAGTACACATTTAAGTACACGTTTATATTGTTCATGTAAGTTACAAGAAAAGGCGTGTTTAGATTTTGATATATGTTTGTAATTGAGGAAGTTTGAAGGAAGCTCCCAAGAGGAAATTTGTCTATTTGAGATGAAGTTTTCATCCATCTTGGACATTGGGTATTTGGCATTTATTGTTTACCAATGTCCAAAAAGGAAACTATTACATATGCAATAGTTGATTGTGTTGACATAATTGTTGTGACTGCTATCACGGGTATTGGCTGATTATATGAAGGTTACTACACTAACTACTATCAAGGATTATCAATTGAGCCTAGATCAAATGAGTAATTGTTTCTATATCAAATATTGTAATTGTATGCATAGATAAAACAAGTGAAGGATAGTAGTTATATGCAAAACATACAGTTGCTATAGTTTTATAAATCTAAGGTTTGTATGCATTTATATGCAGTGCTATTGTAATTTTATGTATAGTTTCAAAGTTAGTATTTGGGTATGTTCAGGATCATGGAAAAAATAGGCCCTTAAGTTGCAAAAAAATTCCAAAAAATTAGAGATAGGCAACTTGACGCAAAAAATTTGAATAAGTTATCTATATTATTTTAAAAATATGTAACAATAGAATCTGTAGCAAATTGAATGTAGTTTCTAAACTACTAGGTTTGTTTTAAAAAAAAATCTATTTGGTAAAAATTTGAAATTTTGTCACATTAGTACTTAAATTTGGGGAAAAATAAGTAGGTGTCTGTTTGACCACCATAACCACAGAAAATAAAATTATAATATTTTTTTTTTATAAGATTTTAGATATAAGTAGAGAGGGACTCATGTCTTTATGTGATGCATATTTTTTTGTAATTTTTTGGTAAGAATTAGTTATGAATTTTTATTACAACTTTTAAAAAATATAAAACTCATATGTCTGACCACCTTAACTTGGTCAAAACTTTATAAAATTAAAAATTTCTTTCTTAATCATATAGTATGCAAAGCATAGAATGTGATGCATGTTTTTGATTAAAAAAAATTGATACCCTTTGAAAGCTATAGATGTTTTTCAATCATCCTATCAATTAGGAATTTAGTCATAATTCAAATAGAAAATGAATAATAATTACTTATTAAATTGAAAGTAAGGCATAATTTATATTGGTGGGAAGTTGAGAAACTCCTTTAAAAACCCTTTTCGTTTCATCAATTTTGGGTAAAAAGAAAGTCGTCAACCACATACCCATCATAATGCCACTCTTTGGCCCATCATGATCTTGCACATACCAATTCTACAAATTTTTATAAACTTTCATAAATTTATATGCACATTTATTATTTATTTGAGCTTGGGGTAGTGATGAAAAATGTTGTTTTATAGTTATTTTGCATCGTGTTTGCATGTACCTATGTGAATGTAGTATTTTAAGGGATTTTCTGAGCCAACAATTAGTATGTTTGAGTTACTTAAGTCACACAGAAGTTGAAATTGTATAGGTGGTTCGTTGATTTTGACATGATTGAAATCTACAAAATTGGAAGGAAAACTTAAAGGAGTGAGATCTTCTTCCTGTATAATCTCAATTGAAGATCCATGATCACCCTACCATTGGTAGGAGTATTACACATTTGTTCTAATTTTGAGCAACACATACCACCAAGCATATGTGAAGCAGATTGCAAGCAAGTTGCCACATAAAATAAAGAAGAAGAGAACAATAATCATGATAGAAACAATAGTAGCAGCATCAATGGTACTATTAACAATCCAAATTTGCACCCCTCTACCAAGTTGTGAAAGAACTCAACAAATTTGGAGTAACATGGGACTACTTTCAGTCTGTAAGTATCCTATTGTGAAAGTAAACCTACATATTATGGGTTGGCTCCCCTTTTGGTGTCACCTATTCTACTTCTTGCTGGGAAAAGGGGAGGAAGAAACATGAAAAGAAAACTAAACCCCTATGTTGATGCACCCAAATGTTATTTTTTAGACCTATTACAACTATTTTAACACACAATCTCATCAAAAGCTCAACTTAACTTAACACAACTTAGACATTTTAACATATCAATGCATAAGTGTTTTGTAAGGAGGCTTGTTTCACTTTGTCACTTTGAAGGGAAATAGTCTCCACAACTAAAATAACTATTGAACTAGTGCACAACTTACAACTTGTATAAATATGTATTTATTCTACCTAAGAGTGATAAAATGAGAC
>VDFB02124858.1:0-12166 GCA_007258455.2 Sequoia sempervirens | reverse complement strand
GTTACCCAAATGATTCCCCATTAGTTCTAAATCCTCACTTTGATTTTACTTGAGGAGATTGAAGCATTATAAATTTAGTCCTAGATGTTGTTGAGATTACAAAACTAGAGAAAACCTCAGCTGCAATGCATAGAGTTTTATAAACCTTGTGCTCTCAGCTAAGTAAAAAGATAGGAATTTAGTTTACATTTCTTTTTATGCATCAACAACAAAAGAGGGAGCTTCCCCTCCTAATTTGAAGAACAGTTTATCTGTGCATAGCTGTCCATTTCCAATATGCACTCCAAAGGTACAAATTGGAGTTCAACATGTTTGGAGGGCTCTAACTAACTCTCATTGGTTGAAAATACTTCCTAAGCAAGCCAGTCCAGTCAAAATCGTGAAAAGGTCAGGATTTCTCTAGTAGGGCTATTCTATTTTTTTAGAAGGCAAAGCATGAGCTTCAAAGTCATCAATGGAGAATTATCAGTTGTAGGTGTTAGATTCAAAGTCTCAAATATTGCATAAACAATGATAAACAACGAACAATGCATGCAAAATGAAGAACAAAAAGGCAAAGGACAAAGGTTGAAATTTGTAAGAATTTTCTAAGTTTGGTGAAGCTAGGCACCCTTGGCCAAGAAGGGTGCTTGAAATTTCGTGCCTTAGTGAAATTTTGTCATTTTTCATAAAATGTTCAAATTTCCAAGTCAGCTTCATTTAGTCACGTGAGAATTAGTCAAAAGTAGTTTGTAGGGCTGGGAAAAGCAAGAGATCACCTTAGTTATGTTTAGGCTCCTCAGTTGACTCATCATCCAGTGCCGAGGGTCTTTCACACAACGAAAATGGAGAGCAAACAGTGGTGTTTTGAGAGAAAATGAAGAAAATGAAAGGTTGAAAGTTTATCAAAAATAGATAAATTTTGTAAGTTTGGGATGCTTGGGCGCCCCTGTCAAGGAAGGGCACCTGGCTTCCCAATAGTTAGAATATTTTTTGCCCTATTCGGAAATTTATTAAACTTCTTCATTAGCCCGATTTTGGCTCTCAGAAAATCAGTTAGATGCAATGTTGGAGGTTTGCAAAGGGTATAATTCATCTTAGATTTGATTAGGCTTGCCAGATTGACTGCCTTCCAATCTCTGTTATTCACCGGTTGACAAGAAATTACAATCAAACTAGGGTCACTGGCTCCCGACAGAAACACGCAAACCAAAAAGTAAAAAGTGCTAAAATCATCAAAAAATGGCTAAGGTATGGAAGCTTGGGTGCCCCTATCAACTAGGGATGCCTAGGATTTCAACACTTAGAAAAATTTTGATCTCGACATTCCTTATTTCTAGTTCAGTCTCTGTAGGTAGTTCTGAGGGAGTGCAATCATATGATCAGATGACATCGGATGTTGGTATGAAGTTGGGGATCACTTCAATAGTTGTCAAACATGAAATTTCCATGGTTAAATAGGTTTTATCAATTGGCAGCATCAGATTGTCGGCTTGTCAACGTTAGAGATAGGCCTCACTAGAAGCAAAAGCAAGCAAAAATTTAAAATCATTCAGAAAATGACTAAGTATCAGATGTCTAGGCACTCCTGTCCAGTCAAGGCACCTAGCATCTCATGCCTTATCCCTTTTTCAGTTTTTGTCTTTCATTGATCAAAATTGTGTCTTCATGCACGTGCTTTTTTCCCTACAAACGAGGAATTCACCGTTGCACGTACAAATCAACTTAGATTTTCTCATGGATAGACTTCAACATTTTAGGTTTTTTCCAAGAAAGCATTTTTTGTCCTCGAACTCTATTTAAGAAGGATTTTGGCATTCATTCTTCACATTTTGCAGGTTGGCGTCCATAGGAAGAAAGATAGAATTTTCTTCTCATAAAGATTTGGAGGCTCACATGGAATGCTTTTTCAATGTTCTTCGTGGATTTGAGATTGGGAAGCGTAGAGGCGCACTTTTTCATGGTCCATTCTTCTAGGGCATCACATTTCAGAAATAGGTGGTTAGCTTTTTCAATTTTCATCAATCTGGGTCCACTTGCTTTTTACTCCTCTCGAAGAGTGGAAAATTTTATATTTCCAAAAATCTAATTTTTTGGTGCTTTTTTGAGAAACCATCAACCTTTTCAAGATTTGACGAATTGGGTCTCTTCAGAACGTGATTATCTACAAAACCTAGACCTTAGCTTCTTTTTTTCGGGAATTCACTTTTTGGAGAAAAATTAGCAACTTATTTTCAGCACTTTGTGTGTTGGCGTAACAACTAGCACCTCTGGAGTAAGAGTTGGTACGGACAGCTATGCACACTACACAATGAGTGCTCTTCAAATTAGGAGGGGAAGCTCCCTTGTGCTTTAACAAAAATGCTTGGAAAGGGAAAAGTAATCTAAACTATCTCCTGTCTTTTTGTCTCAGCTATAGAGGTACAAGGATTTCTCGAAAACTATATACGTTGCAGCTGAGTATTTTCTGGTTTCGCAGACTAATAACTACACCTAGGCTAATTATTTAAAATCTATCTAGTTTCCTCAAGAAAACAGAGCATGAGGAAAAAGAGCGGGGATGACTATCTGACGATAAGCTTGGTACAGACTCACAACGTGGAGGCAAGGTGGCACAACTATCTGCTTGTTTGAATGAGCTTATTGGAAACAACAACACACGATAAACCGAATACAAATTCTCAGCTTGGAGGCAAGGTGGCACAACTATCAGCTCAATCTGAATAGGTTTATTACTCACACATCACACGATAACCAAGTGCAGATTCTCTACTTGAAGGCAAGGTGGCACAACTATCATCTTAATCTGAACAAGTTTATTGAACACAAAACAGATTTGATCTAAGGAAAGAATTCACCATTATAATTGCATGAAACCCTATGTGGCATAAAAATTCATCATAATAGCAAAAACGCATGAACAGATACAGAACGAGCAATATTGAAGGCAAGGTAGGCACAGCATATATTTCTCTCTCGTGCAAAAGTTATGTACAAATGAGCAAAAGCTCTTATTTATAAACATCGAAAGGTGTAGGGAACCCTAAAATCACCTTGAGTCAACTACAGTCTTGCAATGCATGCAAGATTTATTGCTAAGCCCTAATAAAGCAAACTATACAATTAACTAGAAAACTACCATCAGTTAACATAAACCCTAAATATAACTCCAAGTGAACAAAGATAATCTCAGAATAGGTATGCATGAGACAAGACAGCGAGTCAACTTGAGAAGGTAACGTCAAGTTTAACTCCTGTGTGTAATGTCTATCCTGAGAGGTGGGAACTGAAGTCTACTGAGCATGATCTCGAGCAACCAATCCCTCAACGAGATTGTTAACTGCATCACATTCTGGAGCTATGATACTGGGGCGATGCTATGCTTTGTGCACAGCCCTATGATCCGGGATCAAGTTCACCTCTGCTCCTGGTTGCTTCATCGAATAATGTCGACGTGACTGTAAGCTGACTAATCTTATAGCCAATGGTCTCCCCACTGAAAATAGTATGAATGAGTGCCTGGAGCTCTGACTGAACATCGATAAGCTCTACGTAGGCACCATCCTCAATCTGATATCGGCACGGCAAGCGAGAAACTAAAGTCCTCACAAACCGAAGTGCACTAGTAACGTGCTATCTACACTCAGCCAATTCTGACGCCAAAGTCTCTTCTATCTTTGCCTTGAAAACCAACTGTGTTCTAGAGTAGATAGCCTCTTTGTCCTCTGCATCTGTGATTGCATCATATGCCATACTCAGGTGAGCAATCATAATCTCATTCTGAGGTCTACCAATCACCAAGTCTTGCTCCTCATCTTGGAGACGTAGATGGAGTTCTTGTGCATTGTATCGCAACTGATATAACTCTGTGAGCATAGAACGACCTCTAGCAACAAACTCCTCCTCCCATTCATCCAAATGCTTGCCATATGCAACTAAATGATTAAGTTGTCCTTGTTCTGCTGGAGGCTCAAGCATCTGTGGGAGTGTGGCGGTGACATCTGACCTGTGTACAAGGCTGGAAATGTATTGATGAATCTGTCTGATTTCAGCGTTGAGGGCTGCCTTATCCTCTCCATCCTTCAACATTCTATCCCTAGCACTGTCTGTAGCAACCTGTAGGAGATCAACCTGAGTCTGGCGTGTGCTACGACCAAGGTTGACTGTGATAACTTCGAAATCTTGAGATTCCAACTTAGCCAAGCTCTTCCCCTATGGAGGTATAGCAGTCTTGACCACGATCTCCATATCGGTATTCCTCTCTACATGAACCATGTTCTTAATCCTCTTGTCTGGCACATCCTGATAAACCTAATCAAAATATGAATGATTAAGAACATAGGATGGTTGCCTCCTCTTCCTTCCCAACTAAGCTTCGATCCAAGACTGGTCTTGACTAATGCTACTAGAAGGGTTTGTACTAGCAACAAGAGGTACTAGCAAAAGTGAATATATAGAGGAACTACTGCGAGATGGTGAGTCTAAGTCCAATTCAATGTGAATTGGGACTGGTGACTGCTCTGGAACTGGTATAGGAACTTAAGGCTGAATTTCACGTACTGGTGGACTCTGAACTGGCCTCTGAACTGGCTGTCTGTCAGGCTCTGTGTGTGTATTAGTGGCAGGCGCCTTCCCTTTTGAATTGTTTGGCGCTTGATTCTTCTTGGGAGGATTGCTCTCTTCTTCTGCTTAGGTTTTGACGAGGAAGGTAGCGAAGGATCCACCACTGGCAGCTCTGCTCTAGGTAAACTTACCCTCCTGGTCTTCTTGCTGTCGAGGTAAAGTATACTGTTCTGAATAACTCTACTTGGCCTCTCCTTTATCGTGGCATACTCCTTGGCGTACCAATCAACTGCTGGCAATGGTTGTGTGTCAACCTTGTTGTACCCAAAACCAATTTTTTTGCTTCATCAAGGCATTTTGTTTAAAAGAGTCTAAATCTTGCTAAATGATGTCAAGTATAGTTTTTGGGCAATGTCAAGCATGGAGTTTTGTATGTGTTTTGTCAGTCAAAGGCAGTATCCATTGATTATAACCTGAATTGGAGGCTCAGAACGAGGCATTTCACGATGAAGGATCGTTTCATGACAACAACTATGCTTTCGCATGATCATTTCAGTGGCCAAGACGAAGATTCCAGTGGTTAATTCTTGAAGATTTTTCAGAGAAAAGCAGAGTTGCGCCCCTGTAGCCCAAGGGTGCCCTTCTTTTTGAGGATCAAGATTTTGTTGAAAATGCTCATGAATACAGTCAATCTCTTCTGAATTAGTCTGCCTATTCGACGAGCTATCTAGCGAAGCTATCTAAGACTCAAAGCTCCGGTTACTGGTGACAGAAGTTGAAGATCCTGAAGTTGCAGTTTGCAGAAGCCTATCCTTTTTAAGCTTTTGCGTCCCTGTAGCTCAAGGGCGCACCTCTTTAAGAGGGGTCAAATCTTGGTATTTATGATGATTGATGTGTTTAGTTTCTTCACGACCAGTCTGCCTATCCAATGAGATATCAAACGCAGTGATCTAAGGTTTGAGGCTTTGGCAGTCAGCGACAAAAGATGAGCTTTTGAGATGAATTCATGTCACAAAACTTCTTCAGATAATAAGCTGCACCCCTGTAGCTCAAGAGTGCCCTTCCAAATGACCCCTCAGATGGTAGAGTTTGCTGACAAGGTCTTCTTGGTGTTTGTGCCACTTTAGTCCAGCTCCGTGATGCACCATCCTGCCTGTCAATTCGACATTCCAAGTGATCGTGGCAGAGTTTCTACCAAGCACGTAATTTCACGGGCGGACTGGCATAAAATATTCATTGTATTTCTATAGGTTGACGCCTTGCCTTTTGGCCTGTCAAATAGCTTGTTCGTCGTCAAAGTCTTCATGGGAATTGAGTGTAATTACTTTTGCTATTAAACGAGCCCAACCGTCAGTCTCCAAGATTTTGTAGACGCTCGTACGAGCGAGGTCTTTGATGAAATACTGCAAAACGAAGACAGTTCAGAAAATGGTTGTTTGGTCGTCAATTTCATTTTGGGAAAGGCCCATTTCTTTTTGAGGTCTTAGAAGCAGTTTTCTTGCTTCGTCGCCTCTAGAGACGTCTCTCGTAGGTCTTTCTGGCTACGCATCAAGACAGATAGTGTTCGAATCGGGTCAACCTAGCTCCACATATCATAGATCAAAGGTCATCTAGTTGCGAGTTGTACTTTTGTCAAAATGGCGTTTGAGCCTTTTTAGGCCTGGGGCACCCTTACTTTTGGGGTCCTTAACACAGTTTTTAGATGCCTTGCATATATCCGTTGGATGCAGAATACCTCCAGTCACACAGTGGGCTTGGTTGCCTATCAATAGAGTTCACCGTTCGTCATCAGCAACCATTTGAAGCGTCAAATGGCAGTTTCAATGGCTGTCTGGTTCCTGAAAATCAAATTAATCAAGGGCGCCTAATTTTTTGAGGTGTCAAATGATGGATTTTGCAGTGATGACTCCCAACAGACATTTCTTCCTTGCTCTGTAGGCTTCGCGATGAATTCTCCAGTTCAGTCTTAGCATCGCTTGGTCACCTGGAAATCAGTGTCGAAGATGACCAGTTGTGACTTTGAAGTCAGTTACAAAGTAGGAAGTTAATAAAAAGTGCAATATCTTGAGCAAATGGATGCCTATGAGGTCAAATGAATGCTTTTTGAAATCAGTGAAGTCTGCCAGTGCATCCTAAAGCTTCATTCGGTTTGTCAACTGAAGTTAAATAAATAATATTTATTTTTTCATGTTTAAGCATAAAATGGCGATTTTCTAAAAGTTTGCGCCCTCTTTGTGCTGAGATTTCAAATTGCATGATAAATATTATTTTATTATTATTTATTTTCAAACTCCAAGTCAGTATCAATGTAACTAGAGGGGTCCAATCAGAAGCCTTCTATTTCAGTCGAGGGTTTTTAGTCTTACAGTCAGCATTATGGTGCAAATTTTCTCTATTTATTCATGGCGCCATCATATTTCATTCACACAGCTTGAGCAAATTCGTAATTCTTTAGAGCAAAGGTGAATTTCCTTCAAAGTTGGGCGAATTTCTCATCAGCAATCATTGGTGAAGACATCAAAACACTTTCTTTGTAGGTACAAGTCAGAATTAATTAGCAGACTTCAGACAAGATGGCGATTTCAGCAGAAGCAGAGCACTAAAAACTTCTATCTTCTGTCTTCAATTCTTATATTTCTCATCTTTAATTCTTTCACATGTTTGAAGAATTGGCGACTTTTGATAAAACAAATCATCTGGGTTGATTCAAAATAGCTTCCTCGAGAAAACCCATGTGCCAGAATTTTTCAGGAAAATTTACTCCAGAGCATCAGTTCTCAAGGCTCTAATTTTCTCAACTGAAAATTCCTTGCATGGTCGAGTAGAAGTCAAATTTTCGCAAATCTAACATTCTGGATTGTCTTAGAATCTTTTTCTGGACAAAACCCATATCTCAAATTTTTCCGTGAAAATTGCTCTCCGATAGGCTATTTTTAGCCTCAGCAGGTTATTTTTAGCTTTCTAGAAAAGTAGTCAGAATATAGCCGTGTTCACAGTCAACAGGCGAGTTTTTCAGAGTACAGTTCACACAGACTGAATTCAAGACCAAATCGGTCTTAATTCATGACTTCATCAGAAAAGCTGACACCGATTTGTATCAAGCGCATTCAAAGGGTTGACATGCGTAGTCACTCAAGTCCACATGGTTGCATGCCTTGTATGGCCGATTGTCTTCCAAAGCCGGTTTAGAAGGTTGATACCATTGGAATTTTGCGTGTGCAACAAATTCATTTGCATTTCTCATAACCAGGGTGTGTGCAGTCAAACTTCGTAGTTTCGTCATGCAACACTCTTTCATTAAGGAAAAGCGTCAGAAGCATCAACTATAGAAGAGATAGTGGTCATCACTTCAGTTACGAAGCCGCCAAAGTTATAAGTCAATGAGGTGTCAGTTTGAGTGTGCAAAGATTTCCAAGATTGTTCAAGTTGCTGACAAGCAGTGAATTGTTACGACCCTCAGATGGTGATACAATCAACAATCTCGTTAAGGGATTGGTTGCTCGAGATCACGGCCACAAGAGTCTTTATTTCCTTACCTCTCGTGATAGACATTACACACGTGGAGTTAAACTTGGGCGCTTTTACTCTTCTCTCAAGTTGACTCCGCTCCATTTCATGCATTGCCCATTATGGACTATTCCTCATTCACTCTTGGGGTTAGATGAGCAATTTTACGCTTAACTCCATGGTAGTGTCTCCAGCTTTAACTTTGTTTTAATAAGGACATTTTCATGTATGCTTGCACATTGTCCATATAGATTAGGCTTCTGCGCTGTTAACTTTCATGGTAGTTTCTAGTTAACCCAGATAGTTTGCTTTATTAGGGCTTTCTAGCAATAAATCTTGCATGTAAGATCAGAGGCTGACTCCAAGTGATTTTAGGGTTCCCTACACCTTTTGATGTCTATAAATAAGAGCTTTTGCTCATTTGTACATAACTTTTGCACGAGAGAGAAATATATGTTGTGCCTACCTTGCCTGTAATATTGCTCGTTCTGTATCTGTTCATGAGTATTTATTATGATAATGAATTGTTATGCCGCTCGGGTTTCATGCAATTATTATGGTGAATCCTTGCCTTAGTTAGATATAGTGGCTAGTTGATTGTAGATTGTATGCGTGTCTCGCCTATGCAATTTATTATCCTAGTTGGCTATCCTTTATGTTTTGTGTTCAATAAACTCGTTCAGATTGAGTTGATAGATGTGCCACCTTGCCTTCAAGTTGATAATCTGTTCTTGGTTATCGTGTAATGTGTGTGAATAATAAACTTATTCAGATTGAGCGGATAGTTGTGCCACCTTGCCTTCAAGTTGAGAATCTATACTTAGTTTATCGTATATTGTTGTTTCCAATAAGCCTATTTAGACAAGCAGATAGTTGTGCCACCTTGCCTTCACGTTGTGAGTCCGTACCTGGCTTATCGTCAAATAATCATTCCTGCTCCATTTCCTCATGCTCTGTTTTCGTGAGGAAACTGGATAGATTTAAAGTACTTAGCTTAGTTGTAGTTAATGATCTACGAAACCAAAAAATCCTTAGCTGCAACGTTCTTGGTTTTCTTAACCTTGTGCCACTTCCAGCTAAGAACAAAAAGATAGGATTTAGATTACTTTTCTTTTCCACGCATTCCAGCACTATGAGGGAGTTTCCCCTCCTAATTTGAAGAGCACTCATTGCGTAGTGTGCATAGCTGTCCATACCAACTCTTACTCCAGAGGTGCTAGTTGTTATGCCAACAAACCTGCTCTCTGAAAAACTGAGGAAGGACCTCTCCCTCATCATTTGATAAACCACCCACATCTTCTAACAAGAAAACATAAATTTGTGAGAGAGAAAAGCGGCCATAGCTATGTCTACGGACCTCGAAGTCATCTACGCAATTGGCCCAATAGTCCTCCATAGAAGGTTTATGAAATGCACGACCACCAAGGCGAGCTGTGTAATGACCTCAAAGATCATAGTCATGAGCCTCAACAAGATACTTGAGATGATATCTCTCGAGTTCCTGTCCTGCAACTTTGGCATCGACAGCTGACTTGCACCAATATATACCAAACTGAAAAGGAAAATTGGCAGATAGTTTATGTTTGCGACGCAAAAGACGATGAACATCATGCAATTGCCTTAGGAACTCCATGAAATCTGTCTTATCCGAAGGATAATGTGGAAGCATAGCTGGATTTCCTATAAACCCATATACTCAGATGTAAGTGTATGTTGGGAACTGAATAAACCAATCTGCCCAACCATCCATCGCTGCTCTAGCAACTGCCGAGATACGAATGTGCAACTCCCGGTCCAAATTCCTCACTGTATAAGTCAAGAAAGCCTCATGAACACGCTTGAAATGATGTTCAGCCTTAGTGAACTCAAGTTGATCATAGTAGTGATAGACTTTCTGAACACTGAGAATGCCCACGGTGTTTAATCCTCAAAACTGACCCTGATAAGCAATCAAGTACACGAGATACGAACACATGTGAAACTCATGAGCAACCAAGAAATCGGTGATCTGCTTGTGGATAATATCGCTGCTGAAGGATGCCCAGTCATAATGCTCCTACCCATATATGATGCGACTAATAATGTAATACATCCAAGGCTAGAAAACATTAGCATGTGATTGACCTGAGACACGATTCAGAAGTGTGATTAGAATCGCGTACTCATCCTTGTACTCACCACGACCCACAATGTTTGGCAATCTGTTCTTCGCTTGCTTTAACCATCTTTCTGCCATCTTATTTTGACACTTGTCCACATCAGCGTTGAATGTATACTTGCACTGCTCATGGAAATAACCAAACCGTTAGGATGTTGAGGAATGCCAAAACTTCTTTCAATGTCCAAAGGCTTGAGACTGCAAATAACTCGGCCCATCTATTGACACTATCTCATGAGTAATAGAGTTGTAATGCTTAATACAAGACATCACGAACTCAATACAATGAACAGAAATAGGAACAGAAATAGGAATAGAAGCGGCCTCTAATAACCCGTACTGCTGAATGTTTTGAATAATCGAATCTCTGATTTTGACTAGATCCAAGACTGCTTCTGGCAGCACCTTGTGAAGATTTGTCTCAACTATCTCGATGAAGTCATGAGTAAGGACTGATTTGGTCCTGTATTCGTGCTGAGTGTACTGCATTTTGAAAAACTCGCCTGTTGATTGTGAACTTGACTATGTTCTGACAAGATTTCTGGAAAGCTAAAAATAGCCTACTGAGATTAAAAATAGCCTTTCAGAGAGTTATTTTCGGCGAAAATTTGAGATATGGGTTTTGTCCAGAAAAAGATTCTAAGACAACCCAGAATGTCAAAAATGCGAAAATATGACTTCTACTCGACTGTGCAATGAATTTTCAGCTGAGAAAATTAGAAACTCAAGAACAAATGTTCTGAAGTTAAAAATTCCTAAAAATTCAAGCACACAATTTTAACTCGAGGAAGTTGTATGAAAATGATCCAGATGTTGAGACTTGTCAAATTTGCCAATTTCAGGAACATGCGAATTGAGATTTGAGAGAAATTTGAGAAACAAGGAAGAAAAAGACGTTTTTTGTATGCTCTTCTCCTATGAAAATTGCCCTTGTATTCTTCAATTCTGCTGATGAATGTGAACTTTAACCTGCAAAAGAATGTGTTGATGAAATCGCCCTTGAAAATTGATGACAAAACTGCCTTTGCTTGAGAATCCACAAATTACTTTGAAGCTTTGTGAATGATGAATGAAGATGGCGCCATGCTTAAATAAAGAAAATTCGCACCATTTTGTGAACTGCAAGATTTAAAACCTTGACTGAAATAGAAGTCTTTTGATTGGACCCCCTCCAGTTTCACTGATACTGACTTGAAGTTCGAAATTTAAATAATAATAAAATATTCATTATGCAATAGCACAAAGAGGCGCCAATTTTAGAAATTTGCCATTTAATGCTTAAAAATGCAAGTATAAATATTAAATATTATTTAACTTCAGTTGACAAATCGAATGAAGCTTTGGGATTCACCGGCAAACTTCATTGATTTCAAAAAGCATTCATTTAACCTAATAGGCGTCCATTTGCTCAAGATATTCCACTTTTTATTGACTTCCTACTTTGTAGTTGACTTCACAGTCACAACTGGCCACTTCAACATTGATTTCTGGGTGACCAGGCGATGCTAAAACTGAACTGGAGAATTCATTGCGAAGCCTGCAAAGCAAGGAAGAAATATCTGTTGGGAGTCATCACTGCAAAATCCATCATTTAACACCTCAAAAAATTAGGCGCCCTTGATTAAATTGATTTTCAGGAACCAGACTTGGCCATTTCTTGAAACTACCATTTGATGCTTCAAATAGCTGCTAACGACAAACGGTGAACCTTGTTGACAGGCAACCAAGCCCACTACGTGACTAGAGGTATTCTGCATCCAATGGATATATGCAAGGCATCTGAAAGCTATGTTAAGGACCTCAAAAGTAAAGGCGCCCCTAGCCTGAAAAGGCTCAAACGTCATTTTGACAAAAGTGCAACCTTCAACCAAAAGACCTTCTTTGATCTCTGATATTTGGAGCAGGGATTACCCAATTCGAGCACCGTCTATCTTAATGCGTAGCCAGAAGGACCTACGA
>VDFB02124857.1:26273-50265 GCA_007258455.2 Sequoia sempervirens | reverse complement strand
CTCAAACCAAAGCAAGGATTGAACATGATGAAAGAAGACAAGCAAAGAAGCTCGAAGGGGTTGAATGACAACAAGCTATAATGATGCACAAATAGTACACCAAATTTGGTCCAGTCACTATAGACAAACGAGCGTGGTGACACCAAGACATCAACCTTCTTGAGAAAGTACTTAAGAAATTGACCTTCAAGTTAGAACAACTATAGAACGAGAAAATAAAGGATCAAAAATAGGTCGCAAAACTAGAAGAACCTGCTCTCCAAACCTATCTAAAGATCTACCTGGACTAGCAGGTACAAGCAAAGGAAGAAAACCTTGGCTCCAACTAGTAGCATTTACACCTAGTGCAAAGGTGAAAGCTTGCAAGGACTGTTTGAGAAGCTATGACAGAGGAATGCCTCCTTCCAAAGCAATCTTAGATATGGTAGCATTCACAACAAGAGCTCAACCAGGGGAAAAAAACATTATGAAATCTTACAAACGAATAAGCACAAGAATGGGAAAAATCCAACAGAAGTATTCTCCTAAAATGACCAAAGCACTACTTACGGAAATCCCTAGTCCAACAAAATCTGAAAAGGCTAAATATTTTATTCAAATGATTAAAGGTTTTGAAGGCCTAGTTTGTGAATTCACAATTAAGTTTAAATACATAAAAGGTTATCCTTTTATCTATATGCTCGACACTAGAGCTAATTTAAACATCGCAAGATATAATTGTTTTCCCAAACAACAATGGACGCCCTCAAAATAAGAATAAGTTTTGGAGGACATGATCTTTCATCATTTTGGTGTGCATGGGCACCCATTTAGTTTCTCGATGGAATGTTTCACCACCTCCTATTTGTCTAAATTGAGATTCCTGATTGCGATATGGCCATGAAAATTTCTATTATGAAAACCTGGTCTCCATTTAATTTTGAGCATAATGAAGTCTACTTCAAAGGAACAAGTAACAAATTTAAAATTCTACAACAATTTGAAGCTTCCACTACTATTTTCACTAATGTTCCTATACCACAAATTTATTAGAATAAAAAACCCAAGAACTTCTTTTGGATTTTCCAAGAGATGCAAAACCATGAAGTCAAACTTTTAGAAATAAGAAAGATGTTTGAACAAGATCTTTTCAGTAAAGATCTTAATAAAATGAAACAAAGTTTTGTTTGTAGATTGTCATTTAGAAAGGATGAACATGACAAGATAATTGAGCCAAAATGTTGAGCCAATAGTTTCTTGATGAACAAAGTTGAGAGAACCTTGTGTGAACAAGAAATTCAAAAGTTGTTAAACTTAGACCTTATCAAGCCAAACACATCGCCCTATTCCTATCATGCAATGTGCATTCCTAAGATGGATGAGCAAAGTAATAAACTACAAAAAAAAAAAGGTTAGTAGTTAATTATAAATTACTCAATGTATGTTTGTAATCTAACCAACATCCTCTTCCATCTAAGGATTTCATTTGACACAATATTCAAGGTTCAATATTTTAATCAAAGTTTAATCTAACAAAAGGTTTCTGGAAAATACAAGCACATCCTGATGACAAGCACAAGACCACATTCAGTGTCCCTCAAGGACTCTACCAATGGAAATTCCTTCCATTTGGCATTAAAACGACACTTTCAATCTCTTAAGGATTTATGGATTTTGTCTTACATAGATATCATAAAGAAATTATTGTATATATGTATGATATTCTTGTATTTTTTAAATGTGTAAGAAGCCATAACAAAAGTCTGCGAACTCTATATGAGTTTTGCAAAATTAATGGTCTGATACTCAATCTAGATAAATATCATCTATTAGAAAAAAAATAATTATTTTCTTAGGTGTTAGGTTACTAACTAAGACTAGAATGCAAGTTACATATCATAAATAAAATAGAGGTAGTTAAAGTAACCAATATAAAATCTCTCTAGAGATTCTTAGGCCTCATTAATTACGTTGCTGCTCATTATTCCAATATTGTAGAAGACTACAAAATATTTTGTCATATTCTCCAAAAAGAAGAAAATAAGTGGGAAAGAAAACATTATGATGCAATCAAACACATCAAGGAAAATTGTAAAGAACTTCCCACTCTACAACTCCCTAGTCACGGTTACAAGATTGTCAAAAATGATGCATCTAAAGAATACTGGAGAGTAGTGCTTAAAGAGATCAAAATGAAATTTAACATCCCATCAGATATGCCTCTTGCACTGTTATGGGAGCCGAAAAGAATTAGCATTCAAATCATAAGGAAGTACTAGCTATTATTAAAACATTTGAACATTTTATGATGTTTATTGTTGAAAAATGTTTTCTTGTCAGGTTTTATCTAAAACACATCTAGAGTTTTTTGTGAGTTGATACAAAGGAAAAATAAAGCATAATCGACTTCTTCAATGGAAAAAGTTTGTCTTCAGCTTCAACTACGATGTCAAACATTTTAAAGGAAAACAAAACTATCTTGCAGACTATCTTAGCTGAGAGTATCACTGTAACATGAAACTCGCCTCCTGAAACCAAAGATTCTACTAGTCTAGAGAGAGGAACCAAAAGTTGGTCAGGTTAAACCTCTCTGAAACAGTTGGTAGAAATCTTGGGAAGACTACTTTACTGCAAGTAAATTCTTTCAAGAAGAAGGCTTTGTCAAAATACAACCACCTTGCCACATCACTCCCAACTCAATCTTTTGAGACCCATGGATATATGCAATTAATGCCACAACTTTTCTTAAACCATGGGAAATCACATTCACCACACCCAGAAATCTTGAAAATTTTGACATCTATAGAAGCTATTATGATGTGTTCTAATAGCAGTTCCAATAGTGGCTTGAGGACCTTCTCCATCGGCCAAAAACATACACATTCCCTGGAAACACTAGATACCATAAAATATTTTATAGGTTATGGTTTACTGACTCTCGCTCTTTCCACTTCTTCACCAAACATGTGGTTGATACCTATGAGCCTCAAGGTGTATTCAAAACTATACCTCTGTATGACTGTATACCTCAGGTTCTCACCCAAGTTGTACCCACAAGGCACAAAACTGGGCACTATGCCATCCGTCAAAGGATCTATTCTGCAAATCATCTTGATGGTGAAGAATGGCAGTGAACTCATATGATTAAGGAAGATCTATACTAGTGCAATGAACTCAATCCCAATCCTCTCACCTTTGTCCTCGCACCAAATGAGCACATCCACATATCGAGTTCTCTAACTATGATAACAACAATGAAAGCGGATAAATACTATTGTACCTACATGGCTCAAAACTGAGCACTATGCCATTTGTCAAAGGATTTATTATGCAAATCATCTTGACGGTGAAGAATGGAAGTGGACCCGTATGATTGAGGAAGATTTATACTAGTGGAAAGAACTCAATCCCAATTCTCTCACCTTTGTCCTCACACTAAATGAACACAACTACATATTGAGTTCTCTGATTATGACAACAATAATGAAAGTGAATAAAGACTATTAGTGAGGTCTATCTACTAAAGGTTTCACTTTATCTTTCCCCTATAAAGATTAAAATAAGAGTACACTCGTGACCAAAATAGTGAATGCACTTACTAAAGTGTGTGTACGAGATACCCAATCCCATGATCAAAAGGTGACCACCATATAGGATTTTGGTTGTAATGCCTCCATTTTTCATGCAATGGGTCCTTGACACATTTTTTTGCCTTTGCTTTGTGTCTCATCTTATTTTTGTTCACACACTGACCTTTAAGACTGTGCTATAGGAAATATGCTTGGATACATGCCACCCAATAAGTGATGGAGCTCAAATTATTGTAAAATTGGTTGAGTTGTTAGGATGATGCCTTCGCTATAAGAAGAGCTAGAGTGTCACGCTCAAACTAATTGAAGTGAAATAAAATAAGTTTTGAGTTTAATCAAGTATCCTTATGTTGTTATTTTTTTTCCACCTTAGTAAATAATAACCAACCATGATTTGTACCTTGGCTACGCCACCCTACAAATTAGGAAAATATGGTATTAGAGTTTGTAAACCCTAAACCCTAAACCCTACCATATTTGTTTGATTTGTAGGGTGGCGTAACCAGGGTACAAATTGCCGTTAGCTATTACTTACTAAGGAAAAAAACAAAGTAACAACCTAAAGATACTTAATACCCTAAAGGACTAAACTCAAATACTTCATTGATTTCACTTCGATTGGTTTGAGCGTGACACTCCAACTCTTCTTATAGTGAAGGCCTCGTCTTGGAAACTCAACCAATTTTATAATATTTTGAGTTATATCACTTATTGGGTGACATGTATCTAAACATTTTCCCTGTAGCATAGTCTTAAGGGTCAGTGCGCTAACAAAGGTAAGATGAGACACAAAATGAAGGTAGAAAAACATGCCAAGGACCCACGACATGAAAAGTGGAGGCTTTACAACCAAAAGCCTATATGGTGGTCCCTTTTTTATCTCGAGGTTAGGCATCTCATACACACACTTTAGTAAGTGTGTTTACTATTTTGGTCACGAGTTTACTCTCGTCTTTATCTTTATGGGGGAAAGATAAAGTGAAACCCTTAGTGGACAGACCCCACTAATAGTCTTTATTTGCTTTTATTGTTGCTATCATAGTCAGAGAACTCGATATGTGGATCATGCTCATTTGGTACGAGGACAAAGGTGAGAGGATTGGAATTGAGTATATTCTACTAGTACAGTTCTTCCTCAATCATCTAGGTCAATCGCCATTCTTCACCATCAAGATGATTCATAAAATAGATCATTTGATGGATGGCATAGTGTTTAGTCTTGAGCCATGTGGGTACAACTTGGGTAAGAACCTAGGGTATACTATCATATAGTGGTATAGTGTTAAATGCATCTTGTGGTCCATAGGTATCAACCACATGTCTAGTAAAAAATGGAAAAGATAGGAGTCAAAAAACTACATTCTATAAAATCTTCTATGATATCTGGTGTTTCTAGGAAATGTATCTATTTTTGATTGATGGAGGAGGTCTTCAAGCCACCATTGGTAGTGCTACTCAAACATATCATAGTGACTTCCACAAATGTCAAATTTTATAGGATTCTTGGATGTGGTGAATGTGATTTCCCACAATTCAAAAAAAGTGGTAGCATTGATTTCATGTGGCCATGGATCTCGAAAGATTTGATGTGGCAACCTGTGGTTGTATTCTAAAAAATCCTTCTTCTTGAAAGAATCTGCTAGCAGTAAAGTAATCCTCTTTGGATTTCTGCCAGTTGTTTCAGAGAGGAGTTACTTGTCCTACCTCTAATTCCTCTATCTGTTGGTAAAACCTTCGACTTCAAGAGGCAAGTGCCATGTTACAATGGTACTCACGGCTAAGATAATCCACAAGGTAATTGTGTTTTTCAATCTATAAGGTAATTGTGTTTTCCTTTGATATGTTTGACATCGTAGTCAAAGTCGAAGACAAATTATGCCCACTGAAGAAGCGATTACACTTTACTTTATGCTTAGTATGTGCTCGCAGGAACTCTAGATGTGTTGAAGATCATATTTGACAAGGAAACACTTGTCAACAATAAACATAATAAAATATTCAAATGCTTTAACAATAGTTAATAGCTCCTTGTGAGTTGAATGATAATTCTTTTCAGTTTCGGTAAAAGTACCAAAGGGATATCTAATGGGATGTTCAACTTCATTTTGGTTGCTTTCTTTAAGAACTGCTCCCCAACATTCTTTAGATGTATCGGTTTTGAAAATCTTATAATAGTTACCAAGAAGTTGTAGAGTGAGAAGTACTTTACTAATTTTTTTGATGCATTTGATTGCATCATGATGTTTCTTTTCCCACTTGGGTTCTTCTTTATAGAGAAGATGACAGAGAATTCTATGATCTTCTATGATATTTGAATAGTGGGTAGCAACATAATTGATGAGGGCTAAAAATCTTTGGACAGATTTTACATTGATTACTTTAATCACCTCTATCCTATTTAGGATATGTTGTTGGACCTACATTCTACCTACGTTCAATAACTTGACACCTACGAAAATAATTTCCTTTTCTAATAGATGATATTTATTTAGATTGAGTACGAAACCATTAGATTTACAAAGCTCATATAGAGTTTGTAGACTTCTTTCTTACACATTTTGAAAATACAAGAATATCATCTATGTATACAATAATTTTCTTTATATTTATGGAAGAAATAATCCATAAATCTTTGGAAGATTGAAGGTGTTATTTTGATGCCAAATGGAAGGACTTTCCATTAGTAGAGTCCTTGGGGAACACTAAAAGCAGTCTTGTGCCTGTCATTAGGGTGCACTTGTATTTTCCAAAAACCTTTCGTTAGATCAAACTTTGAGTAGAACATTGAACCCTGAATATTGTGCCAAATAAAATCCTTAGATGGAAGAGGATGTTGATTGGATTGTAAGCATACATTGAGCAGTTTATAATTTACTACTAACATTTTCTTTAGTAGTTAATTACCTTTCTCATTCATCTTGGAGATGTACATTGCATGACTAGAATAGGGTGATTTGTTTGGTTCAATAAGGTCTAAGCTCAAGAGCTTCTAAATTTTTTTTTTCACATAAATTTCTTTTGACCTTGTTCATTAAGAAACTATTGGCTCTACATTTTGGCTCAAGGGTCTTGTCGTCTTCATCTTTTCTAGATGAAAATTTGCAAACAAAACTCTGTTTATTTTATTGAGATCTTTACTAAAAAGATCTTTCCCAAACAACTTTCTTACTTCTGCAAGTCCGACTTCATAATTCTACATTTAATGGGCAATCCAAGAGAAATTTTTGGGTTTCTGATGCTAATAGATTTTTGGTATCGGTACATTAGTACAAATTGAAGTGGAAACTTTGAATTGTTACAAAAGTCTGAATTTATTACCTATCCCTTTGAAGTAAACTTCACTATGCTCGAAGGTGAATGGACACCAAGTTTTCATGGCAGACATTTTGATGGCCATGTCACAATCAAGGATTTTAGTTTGGACAAAGCTAAGGTGGTGAAGTGTTCCATCGAGAAACTGAATGAGCACCCATGTGCACTAGTATGATGAACCATTGTGTCCTCTAAAACTTATTCTTGTTTTGCAGGGCATTCATTGTTGTTTGGGAAAATAACTGTATCTTGATATATTTAAGTTAGTTCCAATGTCAAGGATACAAATTAAAGGATAACCTTTTATATCTTTAAACTTAATTATGAATTCACAAAATGAGCTTTCAAAACCTTTAAACATTTGACTAAAATACTTAGCCTTTTTAGATCTCATTGAGCTAGGGATTTTTGTTAGTGCTTTGGTCATTTCAAAAGAATACTTTTGCTAGATGTTTTCTCATTCTTGTGTTTCTTTATTTGTAAGATTCCATGATGTTTCTTCCTCAAGTTGAGCTCCTACTGCAAATGAAACCATATTCAAGATTTCTTTGGATGGTGGCACGCCTCTATCGTAACGTTTTAGATGGTCCTTATAGGCCTTTTCTTTTGCACTTGGTGTGAAGGCTACCAATTGGAGCCAAGGTTTTCTTCCCTTGCTCATACTTGTTGGTCCAAGAGGAGCTTGGTGCATTTTTAGATAGGTTTAGAGAGCAGGTTCTAGTTTTGCTGCATATTTTTAGTCCTTTATTTCTTCACTTTGTAGTTGTTCTAATTCAAATGTTACTTCTTTAAATACCTTCTCAAGAAGGTTGATGTGTTGGTGTTGCCATGTTCATTTATCCGTGGTAACCAGACCAACTTTGGTGTAGTGTTGGTGCATCAACATAGCTTGTTATCGTTCAACCTCTTCAAACTTCTTTGCTCATCTTCTTTCATCATATTTAATCCTTGTTTTAGTTTGAATGATTCGATGCTCCAAATCATTTAACTTTTTGTTTCTAGACTTCCATGCCCAATAGGCATCAGTAAACTGTTTCTACTTAATTTCTTCAATCAAATCCTCCTTTTCTTTTAGTTGAATTTGTAAGATTTCTTGTGGTGTCTTGAATTGGCATAGTGTGGACCTTTGCATATGTAGCAAGTAGGTTTGGCTAAGGCTGACTTGCAGATTGAACGTGAAAACTTCTTCTTGAAGAATCTTTTCTTCTTGTTGCCTTTTTGGCAAGTTTCGCAAGACAACTGTTTGTATTTCTTTTGAAACTTCTTTTTCTTATGATACTTGATTAAAGATAGTTTTTCAACGCGATAACATCTAAATCCCTTTTTTCTTTGTGTAGTTCTTTGGATTGCTTCTTTAATGTGTGGCCAAATTGATCTAATCAGTCTTCTATCTTCATCGACATCAATTATTTGTTTATTGAGTTTATCAATGAACTCAAACAATTCTATGATAGTGATTGGTTTCTAGTCTTTCCTAGTATCTTGGAGTCTTTTAGAAACTTGGTATAATAAAATTCACCAACATCTTCAAAAGGTATTAGAAATCCTTTGTCAAGCTCTTCAGTCATACTAACTCCAACATTGGATAAATTTGTGAATTGTTTCTTTTTATATGTAGTCAAATAGGACAGATCACAACATCTATTCCTTTTGAATTTTTCTAGTGCTTGGGCTTCAAGTGTTTGGACACTAACCACAAATAACTTGTGCAACTCTTTAGAAACTATTTCCATACCCTGATATATTAGGTTTTCCTTATAGGTTTGATCTAATGCACCTTAGACTGTAGCGACTACTCTAGTGAAACCGTTAAGGGCTGACTCAATTTCCATTGGGTCTCTTTGTGGTGTAGTTGCAATATGATTTTCAACCAAGCTTGAGAGAGTTTCTATCATATCCTTTTTTTTGTCGAGTCATATATTTCCATGGATGACCATGGTGGAAACAAGGTTCCTTGAGACTTAAGGTTGGGAAGAAAAGAATTTGTTGGTTGAGCAGGTGCAGAGGGTTGGCTTCCTCTAGCCATGTTATTAAATTTTTTCTTGAAGGTTTGAGTTCGAGGATCAAACTCTTCATAAAAACTCATACCAATATGGGATATCTATTTTTTTATGCTCATTAATACCATGCGTGATTTTTTTACCTATTGGCCTCTGCCTATTAACTGTTCCACTAGTGTTTGATGAAGTATTGGGTCTTTGTTCGAATGGACTAAATGATAAATTTTCTAGCTCAGCCTCAAGTCTTTCTTGGATTTTCCTAATAGGGTCAATCTTCTAGACTTGGAATTCTATCCTTGATACGTCTGTCTCAAGCTTCTGGGTTTGGACTTCAGAGATAGTTATTTTGTGATTAGTCTACTGAATACCGGTGCTTACTTCTTCAAGCGCTTTCTTGTGTTCAAGACCAACTTTCATTAACCCTTGGTGATTTTTTTCTAATTTTTCAATGGATTCTTTAGTAATTTTTATTTGATTTAGTTGAACATTATTCCAGGTTTCACATCAGACTGAGAAGGCTTCATATTCATTATAGAGGTTGGCAACTTCACTTTTTATAAGCTTTCTATATTGTTCCTTGAAACTGACCAGCTTGCCCTACAAGTCATGTTGCATTTGAATTGTTTGGACATGATTAGCTTGTATTTCAAGTCCAAGTTTAATGACTTGGGTTTTGACGTCCTTTTGTAATAAGGCAACTTTTCTTGTGCATAGGTTATTCTAGTTAAGGAGTTTTTCTCCTGCCATTCCCTTTACATTAATATCGCTAACTCTTTGGGGCTAGTACTAGATCCATTGATTGCCTTTCTAATCAATTTTAAAGAAATCCCTAAAAGGGGGAATGATTCCTTCCTTTGTGTGGATCCATTTGGTTCCACCTAGGATTGTTACCCTTGACTATTCCTCCTCTTCCTCATTCTTATCAAGATTTTGGAAGTGAATTGTTCTACCACTCATCATGTTGTGGCAACTAATTAGGTCTTTTGGTTCGTACTTTTAATTCTAGAAGTAATGATAGTTTTTGCATTTAATGACTTTGAACCAATCATCTTCACACTCTGGATGTGCACGAAGCATGGTCTTGGGTGAAAGTTTTGGTATAGTTTGAACTTTTCTATGAATTACCCAGTTTTAGGCTACTTGGATCACCTCACAGTTACAACCAAATTGATGATTCTTTGTTTTGGTACTCCAAAGTTTCCTACGCTATAACTCTTTGGATACCTAGTAGGGATCATGAAACATTGTTTTAAAAGGTTCTGCTTGATACAAATTTTGGTCAAACTTATTGGATGAGGATCCCGAGAAAGAGTAGCAAACTGATGATTTTTTCATTAGTTGTACTATTCAGGGATTATATTCATGTGTTTCAAAAAATTCTACATAGGCTTTCCCATCATTTTCAACTATCTTGAAAATTTTCTCAAGAGATTTTAGTTTGGGAGATTTGACCAAGCTTTGGTAGTTAACAACCCAATTCTTAGGTATTTGGAGTGACTTCAATGACACAATCTTGGGGGCCTTTAGCCTGATCAGTTGTTTGTCAGTCTCATATTCCCATAATACATTATATATTTCTTGAATAGGCTTAGAGTGAGGATATTTCATAATAGGGATAGTGGTATTGAAAAAGTGAACAATAATAAAGAAATGAAGGGTGTGAGGAATAGATCCTACTTTCATGTTTAAACCTTCAGTTTTGAATTGGAATTTTAAAATTTTGTTTAATTTTTTGCCTTGAATGGAGACAGTAAGTTAGGGACAACATTAAATAATACTAAACCAAAGCTAACACATTCACTTGCTCCTCCAAGAAGCATATCAAAATATGAGTTATGATGGGCATCTAGAAGGGTGCAAAAAGCATATGCTTTGATGCCAAATCTATAGTGGGCTTCAATACCACACTGGACATAACTAATGTGGACATATTGATATCTACCTTTCTCAGCTTATTTTCTCATTTTGTCGTATTCTTCATTAGTGAAGAGTTATATGAATTTTTTAGTTTCTTGAGATGCAAGCAATTGTTGTTCTATGATACTATAGAATCGTCTACTATGATAAGACCACCTACTTAAATCAACATAGATTTCAATAAAGGGTTTTTTCTTTAGTTTCTTAGGATACAAACAATTGTTGTTCGATGATACTACAGACTTATTTACAAATCTCATGTGAAATTAGAAAATCTTGTACTAAAAAGTTTATTTACATGGTGGACCCTTGTACCAAAAAGTCTATCTTGTACAAAAGATTCCCACATGAAAAAAATATTTCATCCACTATCCAAAAAAAAGTCAAGATAGACAATATCTACGGAAAATATTTTAGCAGATATTTCTAGTCCTCTCCATAATATGGATAAATAAATAAAGGTTGTGAAAATCAAGGACTAACAATGTCTGTCATGTGGAAAAATAATTATCCTTAAATTTGCTAGAGAAATGGCCTAGTAGAATAGGTAAAATGTTTTGGTGACTGGACCTCTAAGTTATTTGAAGCCTATAAATAAGGCCCCAAGAGCTTATTTGAGGCATTCTAAATTGCATTATGAATTGGAAGTTAGTATCAAAAGTTAGATTCAAAGTTTGAGGTTCCATAGAGTCTTAGAGGTTGAGTCTTGAACATTGTCTACAGTCATAAGCCTAGTGGTCTGGTGGTCAACATATCAAACATATGCACTTACCTTGCGTTTCAAGTGATCTTGGTAAACATAAATCTCATAATGCCAATGCATATATGTAATATCCTTTGAAGTTAATTAGATCATTTTCAAATTTCTAAAAATCTTGTTATATCTTATTGCCTTGCTGTCCAAATTATGCTTTCATCTTAAGTTGGTATCAGAGCATTAGTGTTTATTGTGCTTATTGTCTTGGTATCATTTTTTAAATGGTATTAGAGATTTTGTGTGTTTTTGTGGTATCACTTCTAAATTGGTATCAAAGCCTGGTTTCATTCTAGAGCCTAGGTTCAGAGCCATGGTTCATTATAGAGTCATGTTCATTCTAATGCATGTGTAATAATAGACCCATGTTCTTTTAGGATTTGGTCATAGTGAAAGTTTGTCATAAGAGTCATATGTTGATAGTCAGAATAAGAGTGTGAAGACATAATGATCAAAGATAGAGATGCCAAGTAGTTGTGGAGCCGTAGTAAGGCCGTAAATTCTGTGTTAAAGCTGAAAGATAGGCGTGGAAGGGTGACCAATAAGACAATAAAAGTAGCAGTGAAATATTCTGCGAAAAAGTTTTAGAAGTCCTAAAACTTTTCAATGAAAAACCAAAGATCTTTTAATGAAAGTTCTTCATTTTCATCTGTTATTCATAATGTGTTTGAAGATAAAGAAGGATATGTTGATAGCAAAGACAATTTTAAGTTTCTAGATATTAATATTTCATATTTATATCTTGAGAAATACATAAAAGCTAGGACTATGGATTCAGTTAGACAATTTGAGCTTAATCTTCGAGTTTCATGAGAAGGAATTTTCCCAATATATCTACGTTTTCTATTACCTAAAGATATCAAAAGGTGGAAAGATAAAAGGTTTTTTCATGTTCATATCTCATATGTTTATATCATTATCCACCCATATTTCAATTGTGATATAAGAGCTGAGTATTTTGTTACCCTAATAGATACCCGTTGTAGATTATGGGGATCAAGTTGTAATTACTGAATTTAGGGGTAGGCTAACTAGAGCCCAAGAAAATGATGTGACTATGGGTGGTGATGGAAGAATCTCTATGCATCTAAATTTCACAATCAATTTGGATGATAAGTATGTACAATATGCATTTTGTCTATCACTTTAAGTTAATGGTGTGATTCTTTAGCCAAAATCTATCAATACCACTAATGGTGGTAGATGCATCTATAGGTTATTGAATACTGTGTTTCGTCCAAATTTTTTGGCAAGGGTATCCTTTCCAAAAGGCATCAACAATGTTCTAGATTTTGGAAGACATATTGATCATACTGGTTTTGATATAGGATTTCTTGTTATAGAAAGACTTATTAACCAGATATCTACACCCAAATTCCAAAATCTATAGTACCCTCCAAAGGCCTATTTTTTGACAAACTAAGAACACGGTCTAGAAGAGTGTTAAGTATAGTATTGAAATCTTCACTAGAAAGAAACACTCCTTGAACAACCCATAGTATCAACTAGTGGTAGACCTAGTTTATCCCATATATCCAGGTATTATTGTCTATTAAGACATTTTCTAGGTTCTAACCATAAACTATATATTGATTACAACCCTAAAGAAGCTATAGGATCTTCTCACCATCTATCATTCAGACGCCAACTCTCTATAAATCCATATCCCTTCAAATCTTCTTTAACCACATTATCTCACCTTAGTAGTAATCCTAAGTTAATGGGAAAATTGGAAAAATAGGTCAGATAGAAATTAACATTGACACCAATAGAAGAACAAAAAGATGATAAAAGAAAAGGGATAAAAATTACTAAGATAAGAGAAAAGAGTTGTATGTTAAGAGAGCATCTCTCAAAAGAGTGCCTTCCAAGAGCAGACACTGAGAAGAGAAATAAGTATATAATAGAGGCTAGAGGAGTTGAAAAAGAAGTTGGCTATGAACCAGGTAGATGGCCGACCCCATAAACTTTTACTATAATAAATTCTTATAAGAATTTATGGGGATGATATGAAGCCATAATTCATGTAGAACTTGGAGAAAAATAGAAGAACTCTGAGACCCAAAGAAATTGGATGGCCCAGGGAATGATTTTTGCTCAAGATAATCTAGATGGTATGGCTATAGATATTAGAGATTCTGTAAGTACTAGTGTTAGTAATCAAGAAAAATTAGCACATATTAATCAAATGCATCTTAAGATGGATTCTTCAATTTCAAAAATAGAAAGAAAAACTTCTTCTTTATTG
Organism: Sequoia sempervirens; assembly: GCA_007258455.2. Classification (NCBI taxonomy): domain Eukaryota; kingdom Viridiplantae; phylum Streptophyta; class Pinopsida; order Cupressales; family Cupressaceae; genus Sequoia; species Sequoia sempervirens. The sequence continues at coordinate 36,465 of VDFB02124857.1, read as the reverse complement.
AATGAAACTTCCAATCTAAGTTATCAATTAAGGAATGTTCGATAATCAATACAAGCAATGACATCAGCTCAACATAATCATGAAGAAAACAAAAGAAGAGATGTTGATTATAGTAAAGGCTTAATTGAGTCCATGATTAAAAAATTGGAAAAGATAAGACAAGTAGCAAAAAAGATTAGAAAGACTCATACTAGTCGAGATAGCTCTTAGAAGAAGATGGTCAAAAGAAGAAAAAAGGGAAAGCACTAGTTGCAACGAGCAAGCCCAAACAACTAATAGTTTAGAGAAGAAAGAGTTTATTCTCGGATGAGAAAAAAGAAATTACTCCTTATTCTCTAAGATCTATTGAAGTATCTTCTTCTACAAAGAATCTTATTTCAATGCCAAAAGTAAAAGAGCATAACTTAATTATTCAAGAGTATGAAAGAGATTGGCTTCAAGAACTTGATATTCTTATTGAAAATGAAGAACCAAATTTTGTAGATGAATCAATATTTTGGCCAACAAATCAATCAACATGGCATATTGATACACCAGAGTGGGAACAAAAATGTGAGTCAGATCTAAGGACAGAGCTAGTACAAGAATCAAAGTTAGAACAAAAGATGGAGCCAAGATTAACATTATAATGGAATACATGATTAGAGCCAAGGTATGATTCATATCCTGATGAAAAAGAAGAAGATTATCTAATTGAAAGAAAATATTGATTCTAAAAGTATACTAAAGATCTCAAGCATGTAGATAGTTTAATTTCTAATCAGTCTTTAGATCAGTCTAGTTGTCCAAAAGTCTTTTGTAAGCCAATAATCAGTGTTAAATTAGAAGGTTTTAGCTAAATTCTTTCTGCACTTTTAGACACAAGATCCACAATTAGTATTGCTCAAAGCCATGTTTTTCCATCTGTATATTGGGATAGCCAACAAATCATAGTCAAAGATTTTGGCAATATCTTTGTAATTTCTGGCAAGATAATAGTATAGATATTGATGTCCTCTTAGGTTGAGATTTTTTGAGTCAGTTTGAACCATTTTCATTTCTTCAGACGGGGGTAATGTTGGGAAATCATAGAGAAATCAAATATCTTATTCTTCCAGATAAAGTGGAGTCTATCCAAGTCATTGGAAGGTTTGATATGAATGGGAAAGTTCTTCCTAAAGATCCTTAAGATTCTGCTATTCAAGAAATTAAAGATCTTCCTAAATGATGCTAGAGAAAGATTTTAGAATATTATTTCTTCTATAATCTAGTGCCTATATTCTAGTACCAAGGATGGGGAGATATTCAAGTTGTTTCATGTACAAAGCAGATTCATATCTTATCTCCATTAATTACAAAAGGACAATTAATTGTCTTAAAACACTTGGTTAGAAAATATAAGGAAACCCATATTATTTTCAGTTGTAAAAATATTATAAGACATTTTTCATATGAATCCCACTAGTTGTAGGACCTAATTACAATATTTAGTGCATTCTGTAAAATCTTGTTATGCCAATTAACTCCATTCAAAGCCAGCATTGAAGAAAATACTCTTCTATTCATATTACACTTAGTAATCCAGTTCTCATATAGCCAATTTGAATGGATAATGAGACATGATAATGTAAAGATTATTTTAGAATGGTATGATCCATATCACCATGTATTTGATTTCAAGAACATATACTGACAACCTAGAATTCAACTTCTACTAAAACTTACAAAATGGCGTATTCTTTATGAATGGGAAAATGGATGATGATCTAACATGAACAATATAATCTTGAAAATAATTATGTAAATAAATAAGAGTTCGTATATTTTAGCTAGCACAAGGGCTTGTCTATGTCGTGATATCAATCATATTAAGATCTAACAACAATATGCAACCCTTTTCAAAAAAAAGTAAGATCCCTATAGCCACTTATAGGTGTTAAGTGGGTTGTTCTCACTTCACAGTGTCATAAAAGTGAAAATAAATGTTGTAAATGAGTAATATGTCTACGATAAAGTTGTAGTAGTTTCTAGAATAAAATATTATGGAGAAATTAAAAGTAAAATGTGGACACAATTCAAAAGGTGGGAAAATTTCTAGACAAATCTCATGTGAAGCTAGAAAATCTTGTATTAAAAAGTTTATTCACATGGTGAACCCTTGTACCAAAAAGTCTATCTTGTACAAAAGATTTCCACATGAAAAAATATTTCGTCCACTATCCAAAAAAAAGTCAAGATAGACAATATCTACAAAAAATATTTTAGTAGATATTTCTAGTCCTCTCCATAATATGAACAAATAAATAAAGGTTGTTGGAAAGATCAAGGACTAACAATGTCTGTCATGTGGCAAAATAATCATCCTTGCATTTTCTAGAGAAATGACCTAGTAGAATAGGTAAAAGGTTTTGATGACTAGATTTTCAGGTCATTTGAAGCCTATAAATAAAGCTCCAAGAGCTCATTTGAAATATTCTAATTTGAAAGTCAGTATCAGAAGTTAGATTCAAAGTTGGGGTTCCATAGAGTCTTAGAGGTTGAGTCTTGAGCATTGTCTAGAGTCCATAAGTTTAGTGGTCTAGTGGTCAACATATCAGACGTATGCATTTACCTAGCAATTCGAGCAATTTTGGTAAACAAAAATTTGATAATGTCAATGTATATATTTAATATCTTTTGAAGTTAATGAGATCATTTTCAAATTTATGAAAATCTTTGTTCTATCTTATTGTCTTGTTGTCCAAATTATGCGTTTATTTTAAGTTGTATTAGAGCATTAGTGCTTATTGTCTTGGCATTATGGAAGTTTTGATACCATTCAAAAGCAATACCAAGATAATAGGCACAATAGACACTAATGCTCTAATACCAACTTAAGATGAAAGCACAATTTGAACAACAAGACAATAAGATAGAATAAAGATTTTCAAAAATTTGAAAATTATCTCATTAACTTCAAAATATATTATATATTTGTATTGACATTATCATATTTATGTTTTCCAAGGTCGTTAAAAGTGCAAGGTAAGTGCATACGTCTGATATGTTGACCACCAGACCACTAGACTTATGGACTATAGACAATGCTCAAGATTCAACCTCTAAGACTATGGAACCCCAAACTCTGAATCTAATTTTTGATACTAACTTCCAAGTCAGAATGCAATTCATAATGTCTCAAATGAGCTCTTGGGGTCTTATTTATAGGTTTCAAATGACTTGGAGGTCCAGTCACCAAAAACCTTTTACCTATTCTACTAAGTCATTTCTCTAGAAAATACAATCATGTGTATCTTGCCACATGGAAGATATTGTTAGTCCTTGATTTTTCAAACAACCTTTATTTATTTGTTCATATTATGGAGATGAATAGAAATATCTACTAGAATATTTTTCGTAGATATTGTCTATCTTTTCTTTTTTGGATAGTGGATAAAATAAATTTTACATGTGAGAATCTTTTGTACATGATATTTTTTTTAGTACAAGGGTCCACCATGTGAGTAAAACCTTTTGGTATAAGATTTTTCTAGTTTCACATGGGATTTGTCTAGAAATTTCTCCACTTTTTAAAAAAATTGTCCATATTTTAATTTCACTCTCTCCATAATATTTTATTCTAGAATCTACTACTACTATATCCTGACATATTATTTATTTACAATATTTATTTTCACTTTTATGACACTGTGAAGTGAGAACAACCCACTTAACACCCGTAAGTGGCTATAGGGATCTTGGTTTTTTAAAACAAGGTTGCATTTTGTTGTCAGATCTTAATATGGTTGATATCACGACACAGACAAGTACTTGTGCTAGCTAAAATATATGAACCCTTATTTATTTTATTTATTTACATAATTATTTATAAGATTATATTGTTCATGTTAGATCATCATCCATTTTTCTATTTATAAAGAATACACCATCTTGCAAGTTCTAGTAAAAGTTGAATGTTAGATTGTCGATATATGTTTTCGAAATCAAATAAGTAGTAATATGAATAATAATGCTTTATTTTTTTTGTAGTAAACTAACATGTAACTGGATCATACCATTCTCCAATAATCTTTGCATCATCATGTCTCATTATCCATTCAAGTTGGCTATATGCGAAATGAATTACTAAGTGTAATATGAACAAAAGAGTATTTTCCTCAATATTGACTTTGAATGGAGTTAATTGATATAACAACATTTTACATGATAGACTAAATATTGTAATTAGGTCTTGCAATGGGTGGGATCCATATGAAAAATGTCTCATAATATCTCTATAGTTGAAAATAATATGAGTCTCCTTATATTGTCTAACCAATTGCTTTAAGACAATTAATTGTCCTTTTGTAATTAATGAAGATAAAATATGAATCTGCTTTGTACTTGGAACAATTTGAATATCTCCTCATCCTCGGTACTAGAATATAAACGTTGGATTATAGAAGAAATAATCTTTTAAAATATTTTTCTACTCACTTCACAGTGTCATAAAAGTGAAAATAAATATTACAAATAAGTAAAATGTCTAGGATAAAGCCGTAGTAGATTATAGAATAAAATGTTATAGAGAAAGTAAAAGTAAAATGTGGGCACAATTCAAAAAGTGGAGAAATTTCTAGACAAATCTCATGTGAAGCTAGAAAATCCTGTACCAAAAAAATTATTTACATGGTGGACCCTTTACCAAAAAGTCTATCTTGTACAAAAAATTCCCACATAAAAATATTTTGTTTACTGTCCAAAAAAAAGTAATGAAAAACAATATCTACGAAAAATATTCTAGTAGATATTTCTAGTCCTCTCCATAATATGGACAAATAAATAAAGATTGTTGTGAAAATCAAGGATTGACAATGTCTTCCATGTGGTAAAATAATCCTCACATTTTCTAGATAAATGACCTAGTAAAATAGATAAAAGGTTTTGGTAATCAAACGTCTAGGTCATTTGAAACTTTTAAATAAGGCCCCAAGAGTTCATTTGAGACATTCTGAATTGAAAGTTAGTATCAAAAGTTAGATTTAAAGTTTGGAGTTCCATAGGGTCTTAGAGGTTGATTCGTGAACACTGTCTAGAGTCCATAAGTTGTCTAGTGGTTTGGTGGTCAGCATATCAGTAGTATGCACTTACCTTGCACTTCTAGCGATCTTGATAAACAAAAATTTGATAATGCCAATGCATATATGTAATATCTTTTGAAGTTAATGAGATCATTTTCAAAAAAAAAAATATTTGTTCGATCTTATTACCTTGCTATCCAAATTGTGTTTTCATCTTAAGTTGGTATCAAAGCATTAGTGTTTATTGTGTCTATTGTCTTGATATCACTTTTGAATGGTATCAGAGCTTCCTATTAAAAAATGATACCAAAACAATAGGCACAATAAGTACTAATGCTTTGATACCAACTTAAGATGAAAGCACAATTTGGATAGCAAGACAATAAGATAGAACAAAGATTTTTAGAAACTTGGAAACGATTTCATTAACTTCAAAAGATATTACATATATGCATTAACATTATCAGATTTTTGTTTACCAAGAATGCTCGAAGTGCAAGGTAAGTGCATATGTCTGATATGTTGACCACCAACCACTAGACTTATGAACTCTAGACACTGCTCAAGACTCAACCTCTAAGACTCTATGAAACCCCAAACTTCAAATTTAACTTGCGATACTAATTTCCAATTCAAAATACAATTCAAAATGTCTTAAATGAGCTCTTGAGACCTTATTTTTAGGTTTCAAATGACCTGGAGATCTGGTCACCAAAACCTTTTACCTATTTTACTAGGTCATTTCTCTAGAAAATGTAAGGAGAATTATCTTGCCACATGGAAGACATTATTAGTCCTTGATTTTCACAGCCTTTATTTATTTGTCCATATTATGAAAATGATTAGAAATATCTACTAGAATATTTTTCGTAGATATTGTCTATCTTTACATTTTGGATAGTGGAAAAAATAAATTTTACATGTGAGAATCTTTTGTTCATGATAGTCTATTTGGTACAAGGGTCCACTATGTGAGTAAACCTTTTGGTACAAAATTTTTCTAGCTTCACATGGGATTTGTCTAAAAAATTTCCCATCTTTTGAAATTTTTGTCCACATTTTAATTTATTTTCTCCATAATATTTTATTTTAGAATCTACTACTACTCTATCCTAGACATATTATTTACAATATTTATTTTCATTTTTATGACACAATGAAGTGAGAATGGTCCACTTAACACTTGTAAGTGGCTACATGGATGTTTTTTTAAAATAGGGTTGCATCCTATTGTCAGATCTTAACATGGCTGACATCACAACATACATAAGCCCTTGTGCTAGCTAAAATATATGACCCCTTATTTATTTTATTTATTTAAATAATTATTTACAAGATTATACTGTTCATGCTAGATCATCATCCATTTTCCCATTCATAAAGAATACGCCATCTTGCAAGTTCTTGTAGAAGTTGAATGCTAGGTTGTCAGTATATGTTCTTGAAATCAAATAGGTAGTGATATGAATAATAATGCTTTATTTTTTTGTAGCAAACTGGTATGTAAGTGGATCATACCATTTTCCAATAATCTTTGCATCATCATGTCTCATTATCCACTCAAGTTGGCTATATGGGAAATGAATTACTAAGTGTAATATGAACAGAAGAGTATTTTCCTTAGTATTGGTTTTGAATAGAGTTGATTAGCATAACAAGATTTTACATGATGAACTAAATATTATAATTAGGTCCTGCAACTAGTGGGATCCATATGTAAAATGCCTCATAATATCTCTACAACTGAAAATAATATGGGTCTCCTTATATTGTCTTTAAACCAAGTGCTTTAAGACAATTAATTATCCTTTTGTAATTAATGGAGATAAGATGAATCTTCTTTGTACTTGAAACAAGTTGAATATCTCCTCATCCTTGGTGCTGGAATATAGGCACTAGATTATAGAAGAAATAATCTTCTAAAATATTTCTCTGGCATCTTGCAGGAAGATCTTTAATTTTTCAAATAGTAGAATCCTGAGGATCTTCAGGAAGAAGACTCTCATTCATATCAAACCTTCCAATGACTTGGACAAACTCAACTTTATCCGAAGAAATAAGATATTTGATTTCTCTATGATTTCCCAATATTACCCCCATTTGAAGAAATGAAAATGGTCCAAATTGACTCAAAAAATTCCAACCTAAGAGGACATTAGTATCTATACTATTATCTTGCCAGAAATTACAAAGAGAACTAAAGTCATCTATATGTACAAGGACATTAGTAGCTCTATTTTGCATAATTCTAATGTTGCCAAAACCCTTGATTGTGATTTGTTGGCTATCCCAGTATATAGATAGCAAAGCATGGCTTTGAACAATACTAGTTGTGGATTATGTGTCTAAAAGTGCAGAAAGACTCTAGCTAAAATCTTCTAATTTAACATTGATTATTGGCTTACAAAGGACTTTTGGACACCAATTAGACTGATCTAAAGACTGATTAAAAGTTAAACTATCTACATGCTTGAGATCTTTAGTATGCTTTTGGAATAAATATTTTCCTTCAATCAAATAATCTTCTTCTTCATTAGGATATGTATCATACATTGACTCTAATCTTGTATTCCATTCTGTTGCTAATTTTGGCTCCATTTTTTTTTTTTCTGACTCTGAGTCTTGTTCTAGCTCTATCCTTAGATTTGGCTCCTATTTTTGCTCACTTTGGTGTATGAATATGCCATGTTGACTAATCTATTGGCCAAAACATTGATTCATCTACAAATTTTGGTTCTTCATTTTCAATAGGAATATCAAATTCATGAAGCTAATCTCTTTTATGCTCATGAATAATTAAGCTATGCTCTTTTACTTTTGGCATTGAAATAGAAGTCTTTGTAGAAGAAGATACTTCAATATATCTTAGAGAAGAAGTAATAATTTCTTTTTTCTCATCCGAGAATAAACTCTTTCTTCTCTAAACTATTAGTTGTTTGGGCTTGCTCATTGCAACTGGTGCTTTCCCTTTCTGCTTATTTTGACCATTTTCTTTTGGAGAACTATCTTGACTAGTTTGAGTCTTTCTAATTTTTTTGCTACTTGTCTTATCTTTTCCAATTTTTTAGCCATAAACTCAATTAAGGATTTACTATAATCAACATTTCTTCTTCTGTTTTCTTTATGATTATGCTGAGTTGATGCCATTGCTTGTGTTGATTGTTGAACATTCCTTAATAGATAACTTAGACTAGAAGTTTCATTCAGTAAAGAAGTTTGCCTTTCTATTTTTGAAACTGAAGATTCCTTCTCACACTGCATTTGAGTAATATGTGCTAATTTTTCCTGATTAATAATACTAGTACTTGCAAAATCTCTAATATCTATAGCCATATCATCCAAATTATTTTGAGAAAAAATCATCCATTGGGCCATCCAATTTTTTTGGGCCTAAGAGTTCTTCTATTTTTCTTCAAGTTCTACATGAAGTCTGGATTCATATCGTCCCCATAAATTCTTATCAAAATTTATTATAGTAAAAGTTTCTGGGGTCAGCCATCTACCTAGTTCATAGCCAACAACTTTTTCAACCCTTCTAGCCTCACCTCTATTCTATACTTATTTCTCTTCTTAGTGTTTGCTCTTGGAAGATGCTCTTTTGGAAGACACTCTCTTAACATACAACTCTTTTCTCCCATCTTAGTATTTTTTATCCCTTTTCTCTTATCATTTTTTTGTTCATCTTCTTTAGGTGTCAGTGCTAGTTTTTGTTTGACCTGTCTTGCCAATTTGTCCATCAACTTAGGATTACTGGGTAAGTGCACCAAGATGGTTCCCAAAAAGGGGGCTTAAGTGGCCACTTTTTTTCTGAAATTAGGAAATATTGACCTTGGACATGAAATTGAGGATAGCTACACTCAAAATTTTGAGATGGAACAAAAACAAGGATTGAAGTGCTTTGACTCTACTTTCTAAACTACTAATTTATTTTGAAAATGGTTGAGATTAAGGGGTTCAAAAGAGGGATGTACAGAAATTGTTGTTGTTTTTGTCAGAAAAACATAACATAGAAACTCTTGTACGACCCTAGCACTATGAACTTTTTTGTAGTATTTTTAAAATCTCTATGGTCAGAAGTTAGCTAACAGTATCTAGTTGATGCATGATTTTTCTGATAATTTTTTAATGAATATTTGATTTTTTACTAATTTTCTAAGTGGGCACTTCCTAAAAAGTAGAATTTTGGCTGTGCCCCCCCTACAAATTTTGGAAAGTAATAGATATTTTTTAATTTTTTATTTTTTAAAATTTGTAGAATGGAGTCTAGTTTCTAAAAATGTAATTTATTTGAAATTTTGATGAATGGTTAATTTATAACGAAAAAAACACCAAACATTTCTTTTTGACAAAAAACATACATACAAACAAAATAAATTATGGATGAAAGGCCTAATATTGTCAAAAAGTGAAAAAAATTACATTGTTGAAAAGCTAAGAGAGAACTTAACATTACCCATGTGTTCAATTTTGTCGATATTGAACCAGATGCAATCCTGAAAGTGAGCACGAACCCAATTATGTGAAAAATTGTAGAATTTGCAAAAAACACATCTTTGGTCATTGGGTATGCCCTCCAAGCCTTTGGATTGTATTCCAAGGCAAATACCAAAGCTAAGGCTCGGGGATTCCCAAAGCAAAACATAACGCGAGAGTGTTATAATGCGCTCATGTTATGTGTTAGTTTTGAGATTTTTTGCTTCTCCGGGGAACATGTCTAGCAACATATAACGCCCTCGCGTTATGTCTTCCTTTAGTTAAATGTCACTTTATTGAATGTTTGTTGATATGTTTGTATGTATATGTATGCTGGTGTGTCATGTATGTATGTATGTATGTATGTATGTGTGCTTGTGGGAGAGAGGGTGAGAGAGGGTGGGAGTGGGAGAGAGTGTGGGAGAGTTGGAGACAGGGTGGGAGAGTGTGAGAGAGGGTGGGAGAGAGAGTGGGAGAGAGGGTGGGAGAGTGTGAGAGAGGGTGGGAGAGTGTGAGGGAGAGAGGCAAGAGAGGGAGAGTGGGGAGATGGTGGTAGAGAGGGGAGAGAGTGGAGAGGTGGGAGCAGAGAGTGGGAGAGAGGCAAGAGAGTGGAGAGTGGGAGATGGTGGTAGAGAGTGGGAGAGGGTGGAAGGGAGGGACGAGAGAGTGGGAGAGAGTTG
>VDFB02124857.1:0-26173 GCA_007258455.2 Sequoia sempervirens | reverse complement strand
TCACCTTTACATGAAATAGAAGAGTTTTCACGTTGAAAGGCATGTAATATGAATTCAAGTTTGAATTGCAGTGATAAATGATATACAATTGAAGTTTGGAGGGGAACAAGCTTTTGAAAAAGTCAAATTTTTGAGGAATTTGAGGAAAGAAGAAGCAAAGGCTACATAATTGGGTAGAACTCCTCCATTTCAAACTTTGGTTTTTAGGTATGTGAAGTCTTTGTACATTTTCTTTCATTCTATTATGGCTTGCTTTCATTTTTGTTGTTTTGTTTATCTATGTTGATCAAATTAATTTGTTTGTCAAGTGTTACAACCTTTTAGGTTGTCAATGGACATTTTAATTACACAATTCTATACACTCTCTCTCATTACATTTTTTAAAACCATATCTCTTTGAGGCATTTTGTTAAATTTAACAATCATCTCTTTGTGTATGCTTCAAAAGCTTTCATTGAGGTATTTTGTCAAACAGTTATACAAACTAGTTGATTTCCTTGTCTATGCTACCAAATTTTTAATACATGTCTCTAAAAAATTGGAATATAATCCTAATGCAGTAGGGGGAGGCCTCGCAACATACAAACACACACAAACCCAATCTACAAAAATTCCCATACCTATAATTTATCAGACTCCTTTCTTTTTTCAACAAATTCACATTGTTTAGGTTGTAGCATATCAAAGTCACTAATCTATAATTCCCTCAATACTAAACTTTCACTTCTCAGTAGACCCCCAAATCCAAAAAGCAGTCTTTACTTAGGTCTCAAAATAAAAGATTTTCCAAGTTTTAGGACATTGCATGCTCAAATAGGTTTCCAATACAAAAACCTTCAATTTGCTCATAAATATCTAGGGTTTTCTATATTTCACAACTCCAATGCCTTCCAAGCCTTACCAAAGCATCAAACAAAATAAACCTTCACTAGGCCTTTAGCCTCATTAGATCTCAAAAACACCACTTTGGTTCCTCCTTTTCATGCCAAAAACTCACATTCTTAGCCTAAGATAACATCACCAGCCATATAGATGCCTTACCACTATTAAAAGAAACATGAAACTTGAAAACAACATATTACAGGCCTTTCCTCTAAATCATAGGTCGCCACAGTAGGAGGAAAGGCTCCATCTTTAAATTAAAGTAAAACTCATACCCTTTTGGTATGTACAAGCTGATCATGAAGAATGGAGTTTTTCGTTCACTGAAACAACCAAAGGAGTCTCAATATAGATTGAAGTCCAAGTTAAGACCAGCAACCACAGTGATTTATGAATTTCTAATCATGGGAGGCCTATATTGGGCCATACACAGGAAAAAGAAATTGAAAACACAGAAAAAATAATTGAAACTCCATAGTTTAGGTGTTGAGTAGAGCACCAAATCCTCAAAAGCAATTCATTGAACCCTTTATTCGGGCTTCTATGATGTTTTTATACATTTTCAAATCAGGAGTCCCAACTTCCTTCAATGTCCATAACCACCCTTGAACCACCAAACCTTCATTAAGCCTAAAAGTACTAGTATTAGCAATGGTTTGCTTAATAAGCTTCATTATGCAAATTTGTTGTTCTACAGACCTAGGACCATTTAAACACCTTTATTTTACCTATTACAGAGCCTTTCAACATATCCAACAATCACCAATGCTTTTTTTGTACCAAACTGCACAAATTATCAAGTTTTCTATGCTTTTAAGGGCCCAAATTAGCCCACTTTTAGAAAGGGACCACCTTCAAAACTTGTCCAAATCTCCTCAAACCTTGGGGCAGCACTTTATATCTATCAAAACTTCAAATTATAGAATTAGATTGTAGATATTCAATCATTTACCACCCAAACCATAAAACCCTCTCCACAAGTTTTAGAAAAGCACTCAACCTCTGAGCCATAATTTCTTACAACCCTTAATTTCCTAACAAATACCTAGGGTTTTTAGCATCTCACAACTCCAAGGCATTTCAAACCTCACCAAAGCATCAAACAAGTTTTTTAGGGTCTACACACACATAGTAAACCTTCACCTGGCCTTTAGACTCAGTAGATCTCAAAAACATCACTTTGGTTCCTCCATTTCAAGCCAAAATCTCACATTCTCAACCTAAAACAACATCACGAGCCCTATAAATGCCTTACCATTATTAAAAGATTTAAGGAAACTTGAAAAAAACACATTGTAAACCTTTCCTCCGAGTCACAATTCACCATAGTAGGAGGAAGGGCTCCATCACAAAAATTAAAGTAAACTCAGACCCTGTTGGTCTGTATAGGTTGAATAAAGAAAAATGGATTTTCCTTTCAATAAAACAACCAAAGGTGTATCAAAATAGATTGAAATCTAGGTTAATACCTATCACCACAATGTTTCATGAATTTATATTCATAAGAGGCCTGTACTAGGCCATACATAGAGAAAAGAAACTAAAAAACTCATAAAAATGTTGAAATTCCATAGTTTTAGGCGTTGTGAAGAGCACCAATCTTCAAAAAAACTATTGATTGAACCCCAATTTAGGCTTGAATGATGTTTTTAATACATTTAAAATGAGAATCATCTCCCTTCAATGCCCATAACTACCTTTGAACCACCAAACCCTTATTAAGCCTACAAATACTAGTATTTAACAATGGTTTTGCTTAATAAGCTTTATGATGCAAATTTATTATTCTAAAGGCCTAGGACCACTTAGAAACCCTTATAACATGAATTTTAGACTCTTTCTCTACACTCCCACCTACTTTTTACATAATTTTCCTTTATGGCAATATCAACAATTATTTAATTCAAGAGTGCTTTTGCACATTTGTCCACCCTAACCTACTAATTCCCAAAGTACATAGAAGATTGGTCTATTAGACCTTATTAAATACAAAAAGACCTCAACATACTAACATTTACCAACTTTTCTCCCAATTTACCATTAAACAATCACAAATTGAGGGTGAGGTGTGGGTGCTCTTGCACCATTCAACTTTCAAAAACAAAGTCAATTAGGCTGGCAAACGTTTGGATCGGGCTAGCATTTGGTGGAAGAGGAAGAAAGATGATTGGAACTCTAGAGGCCCACCATACTCGATTTTGGTATTGAACCATGAGAGTAGAAGAGAGAGTTGATATCATGTATCAAAACATTAAGCATGCATTCTTCCAACCAACAGAGGAGATGATTAATTTGCTTCATTTTCATTTGTATAACCATATCACAGCGTGGGAACCAAGAAGACCAAGGATGTCCAGTTTTATGTGGAGGTAATTGATGGTCCAAAATTTATGGTCAAGAAGGTCAATGGCTTTATCTTGATGAAATTGAGGAAGAACAACAAGAGAGGGACAGAAAAAATAAAATCAATATAAAGTTTCAAGGATTTGTCACGGTAAGAGAGCTATGGGGAGTTGCTTCCCCATCTAAAAAAAGATTTCTTGAACTAGACTTTGATATAAAAATTTTCATTTAGAGAGCTTGGTTTTCATGGAGTTCCTTTCAAAGCCTCCGCTTTTATTGTTCCTATGGTAATTTGTTTGGTAGAGTTGGTGGAATTACCTTTCTTAGTAATTTCTATTAGTGAGATTGATATTGTTAACCTTGGGAGCAGGACTTGGGGCAAAAGGAATTTGATAGCGGCTATTGCTTTCAAAGACTGCTGGATACTGCAGCATCGACGCCATTCCTCAATCTCACTCTGATGGTATAGTCGAATGGTCAACTCCATGGGTTATAGCATTATGAAAAGAAGAATGAACTTGTAATTAGCAGCCAATTTTAAAGGACTTTCATTATCGATGATATTATTCAGAAACCATGAGAGCACATAAGAGAGAGTTGATATCATGTATCAAAACATTAAGCATGCATTCTTTCAGCCAGTGGAGAAGGAGGTGATTACTTTGCTTCATTTTCATTTGCATAATCATATCAAGGTGTGGGAACCAAGAAGACCAAGGATGTCGAGTTTTATGTGGAGGTAATGGATGTGGTCCAAACTTTAAGAGGGGCAAGAAGGTCAATGTATGATTGTTAACCTTGAGAGTATTTATGTTGAGGGAATTTCCTTTAGATGCAAGGATTCAAAGCACATCAACCACATGTGGTACAAATGATTAAATCTTAAAGATGATCTGTAGCAATGAAAGAGTCTGAAAAGGCAAACAAAGCAACACTGGTGACTCAGGAGAAACTTCAACTTTCAAAACAAAAGTCAATTAGGTCAGGGTAGGACGGTGGATCGTAAAGCCAACATTCGGTAGTGGAAGAGGAAGAAAGATGATCAAGAACTTTGGAGGCCCACCCATACTAGATTTCAGATTCAACCATGAGAGTAGATGAGAGCTAATATCATGTATCAAAACATTAAGCATGCATCTCTTTGATCTAGCCAAGAAGTAGGATGTTAGATTACTTTGGTTTTACTTTCTACTTGTATAACCATACTACAGCATGGGAACCAAGAAGACCAAGGATGCCGCAGTTTTATGTGGGAGGCAATGGATGTGGTCCAAACTTTTAGAGGGACAAGAAGGTCAATGTATGATTGAAAGTGTGAGCACCATCTCGCAGGGTTTTGTTCATCAAGGCAAATGTATGAGTAGAATATCAATAATCTACTCAAAATCGCCGTAATCCATACATTTGAAGGTTTTGAGTCAATAAAAATGGCTTTTTGACCCATTCCTCTTTTTGTAGGCTTCATAACTTGAGGAATGGGTCTGCACTAACATTATTAAGGTGTGGGAATGATGTGTTAGTGTTGGGGAGGTCTGAAAGTGAGATGGGTGTGAAACCCATGTGTGTAAAAGTGAGTTTTCTTTAAGAAAAATGGTGGTTTTGAAAAGTAAAATTGTGTTTTTGTGTAGGGAAGCATTATTTTATGATTGTTTGAGCTTGTGTATGGCATCACAAACTCTTTTGAGTAATTTTTAGGTTGTGGTTAGCTTTGGAAGTATCATTTTCAATAAACCCCTAGGGTTTAGGCTACAATAGAGGGTTTTGTGGTTTACTCATTGTACGGTTGTATAACTGAGATTTGATTGTGTATTTTGAAGTTTTGACAACTTAGAATTGCTACTCCAAGAGTTGGTAAGGTTTGGATAAGCTTAGAGTATAGACCCTTTGTTCAACCAGATTGATCCCTTAAGGGTCCAAAGGGAAAAATGGCTGCAAACTTCAACATGAGATTACTCAGACACTCTGATGCTTAGAAACTTCTTGTCTAATCCTATGGGATCATGTTGGACCCCTCTACAATAACCTCTCTCGATTTTTGTTATCTTAGAGTGGTTTTCTCGTGGTGTCCAATTTTCAGTTGATGGAAAAAGTGTCAAATGGAAGTAGTGGAAAGTTGCAAGGTGGTGCAACTTTGATTCTGCAACTAGTGTGACCAAACAAACTATTCCAACGTGTTCGAATAGGAATTTTTACACTAGGAATGGTCCTCTTTCACACCCAAACACGCGGAATCGCTTTGAACTACATTCAACCAGATCAATCCCTTAAGGGTCCAAAGGGAAAAATGGCTGCAAACTTTAGTATGAGGTTACTCGGACACCGTGATGCTTAGAAACTTCTCATCTAATCCAATGGGATCACATTGGGCTCCTCTACAATAACTTCTCTCATTTTTTGTTATCTCGGAGTGGTTTTCTCCGTAGTGCCCAATTTTCAGTTGAAGGAAAAAGTGTCAAATGGAAGCAGTGGAAAGTTGCAAGGTGGTGCAACTTTTGTTCTGTAACTCGTGTGACTAAACAGACTATTCCAACATGTTTGAATAGGAATTTTTATGCTAGGCATGGTCCTCTTTCACACCCAAACACGTGGAATCGCTCTGAGCTACATTCAACCAGATCGATCCCTTAAGGGTCCAAAGGGAAAAATGACTACAAAATTTAGCATGAGGTTACTCGGATACCGTGACACTTAGAAACTTTTCGTCTAATCTGATGGGATCACGTTGGGTCCTTCTATAATAACCTTTCTCGATTTTCATTATCTCATAATGGTTTTCCGTGGTGTCCAATTTTTAGTTGATGGTAAAGTAAGTCAAATGAAAGCAAAGTGGAAAGTTGCAAGGTGGTGCAACTTCGCTCAAGAACTTGTGTGACCAAACAAACTATTCCAATGCATCTGAATAGGTATGCCATTTAGGCATGGTCCTCTTCACACCCAAACACGCTGAATCGCTCAATCTACATTCAACTGGATTGATCCCTTTAAAGTCCAAGGGCAAATGGCTGCAAACTTCAGCATGAGGTTACTCAAACTCCTCGTGATGCTTAGAAACTTCTCATCTAATCCAATACCGATCATGTTGGGTCCTCTACAATAACCTCTCGCCATTATCTCAGAGCGTTTTCCATGGTGCCAGCCAGTTGATGAAAAAAGTGTCAAATGGAAGTAGTGGAAAGCTGTGCGGAAAACCCTTTGTTGTGCAACTCGTGTGACCAAACAAACTATTCCAAAGCATCTGAATAGGCATGTTTATGCTAGGCATGGTTCTCTTTCACACCAAAACATGCGGAATTGCTCCGAGCTACATTCAACTGGATCGATCCCTTAAGGGTCCAAAGGGAAAAATGGCTGCAAACTTCAGAATGAGGTTACTCAGACATTGTGAGGCTTAGAAACTTCTCATCTGATCCCATGGGATCGTGTTGGGCCCCTCTACAATAACCTCTATCAATTTTTGTTATCTCCAAGTCATTTTCTCGTGGTTTCTAGATTTCAGTTGATGGAAAGAGTGTCAAATGGAAGCAATGGAAAGTTGCAAAGTGGTGCAACTTTAATTCTGCAACTCATGTAACCAAACAGACTGTTCCAACGCATTCGAATAGGCATGTTCATACTAGGCATAGTCCTCTTTCTCACCCAAACACGCGGAATCGCTCTAAGCTACGTTCAACCGGATCGATCCCTTAAGGGTTTGAGTGTAGTATGTTGAAATAGGCCATTTGACCTATTGTTCAGGCTATGTCTCGGTGATATGGGTCTGATGTAAGTAGGATAGGGAGTAGGAATAATAAAATAGCATTAGTAAGGGCATTGGAAGAGATTACTAACACTGCCCCTGTTGAAAATTCAAAATTGAGGCCCCTTAAAAACAAGGCTAGAAGAGGTGAAAAGAAGAAATTGCTTGAAAATAAGTTAGAATAGGTTGGAAATAGGGTGATATTGTGGAGTTTGATGTGTTCAAAAGGTCTGCAAGGACAGGGAAGGTCAAAAGTATGTTATGGCATGACATGCCCTAGTTGGGAAAATAAGGGTTTTGAATGAAAAAGAGAGGTTTGAGGGAGTAAACGTGGGTAAATTCAAGGTGAAACATAATTTGGTGGTCAATTAAGTTTGTGCAGGAAAAATGAAAAGTGTTGGAATAGGTTTTGAGGTTTAGATTTGGGGGTCCGGTTCGCTAGTTTGGCCAAATTTTTTTGGAGGGGGGTTTAGTTCGTTTTGGGTTCATTTGTACAAAAAACATGTAAAAATAAAATATATATCTATGCAACCTAGAAAAATGAATTAGGATTAGAATATCACATATCATCATATAAACAATAAAACCACCATAAACTTGAATGTCATTTAAAACAACAAAATTGTCACAAAAAAATGTGTTTGTAACCTGCAAAAAAATGTGAATAAAATCACGCTGATTTTCGCGTGAAAAAAAACCATGAGACCATAGCTTGTTGCTTACTATTATGCTTTGTTAGATTTTTTCCAAGCATCCATAGCTTGTTCGAAAGTAATTTTTTAAGGCTTTTAGCCATAGTAGCAAGGTAGTGAGTTGTTTGATAAAATGCTTTGGTAGACATGCATGAAAAATGTGGTAGCATAGACAAGGCAATGAACTATTTGAAAAAATGCCTCAAAGAAATGTGGTTTCATGGTGATGGAATGGCATGACGAATTCCATGACAAGCAAATTGCTATGGATTGTCATGGCATTCCACCACCATTGAGACTATTATTTTTAGGTTTTTCAAACAAGCCATTGCCTCCTAAGCCCACATATTGCTTATTATTATGCTTTTGATAGGATTTTTTCCAAGCATCCATAGCTTGTTTGGAAGCACCTATTTTGTGGCTTTAGCCATAGCAACAAGGGAGGTGAAATGTTTGATAAAAAATGCTTTGGTAAACATGTATGAAAATGTGGTAGCATCGATAAGGCAATGAACTATTTGAAAAATGCCCCCAGTGGTCTCATAGGATGGAATGCCATGACAATCCATAAGTACTTGTTTGTCAGTGGTATTCCATCACCATGAGACCACATTTCCTTGGAGTGCATTTTTTCAAACAGTTCATTGCCTTGTCTATATTATTGCTTACTATTATTCTTTGTTAGATTCTTTCCAAGCATCCATAGCTTGTTCGAAAGCACTTGTTTTAGGATTTTAGCCATAGCAACAAGGAAATTAAATGTTTGATAGAATGCTTTGATAGACATGTATGAAAAATGTGTTGTTATTGGTGATAAAGGTGGCAGTGAACTCTTTTGAAAAAATGCCTCAAAGAAATGAGGTCTCATGGTGATGGAATAGTTCAATTACTGTATATGATATTGTTTACTATTATTCTTTTGATAGATTTTTTCCAAGCATCCATAGCTTGTTCAAAAGCAATTGTTTTAGGATTTTAGCCATAGCAACAAGGAAGTGAACTATTTCACAAAATTCTTTGGTATACATGTATCAAAAATGTGTAGTATAGACAAGGTAGTGAACTGTTTGAAAAAATCCCTCAAAGAAATGTGGTCTCATAGAATGCCATGACAAGAAAATGCAATTGGCAACCGCTCCTAGTTATTAGTTATGTAATGTAAAGTAATTGCATAATTGCTTAGGGGTTGACTTTTGTAAAAACTTATATTGTAGTTGAAATTTTGTCATATATTAGCATCTAGTTATTAGTTATGCAATGTAAGCAATGCTTTGAGTTTGAAAGATGTGCAATGCAAATGTAATCAACGATATGAATATAAAATACAAAAATCTATTTTTTACAATTTATTAGTTAAACTCTTTATTTTATTTGCTCTCTATATCTCTATGCTATGGAAATGCCTTTAAATTTTTTTTAAAAAGTTTTTCTCTTGTTCTACTTTTTTATTACCTTTTTTTAAAATCTAATTTTTTCTATACTTTTTCTTGATTTTTTCAAAAAAATTATACTTTTGGTTTGTCGATTTTTTCCCCAAAATATTTTTGCTGCTATGGTATAAACACATATCTTTTTGTACATGTATAAGGGAAGCACAAGTAGTCACAAACATGCCTTGAAGTATACACATGCATCGCTACGGTATACACAACTTGACACAGTATATGCATGAATACAAGGTATTACGAAAAAAATGCTGGTTTTCACAAAGTATACATTGAACAATACATAAGTCAAAAAGTATACACGTAAGTTGTGTATACAATTTGAATACACGTGAACTCATACTCCATTGAACCATGAATTTATAATGCAAATATGGACACCATCGATAAAAAATATTTGTATTAACCAAATAGCCATGTACGCATACATCAATATATGTTGATATAAGTATAAAATATAGTTACAAAATAGCCATTTAGGCTTACAAGAATGCCATATAGGCATACAATGTCAAATATATCCAATACAAAATATGTACAAAATTGCCATGTCTAGGCATACAACAAAGGGCTCTGGAATCAAAATTCATTTCTCTCCATGCTCTAGAAATAAATTATTTCCCTTTGTTTGGCGATCCGATGGCGATAAGTCCATCACTCATTTCTACTATGCTTGAGGAGTGCTCCTACTGCTCCTCCTATAGTTTAGCTCCTAGTGAATTTTTAACTGTTACAATAAGAAGTAAAGATATTAATATATAGAAAATACATTATAAAAAATGATATATTTAACAAAATAATCACTTACGACCATTTCATGATCACTCTCCACGATGGAAATATTTGCATGCCGATGCTCAGGCATGCTCAAGCCCTGTATAAACCATCCAAATAGGAATTAAACTATGAATCAATAATGGTTTGATTTTTCACTAGAACTAACATCTATGACAACGAATGTAAATTGAAATTTAGTAATTTGCCTCATACCTCCCCTATCAGAGCCATCGAGGATTGTATAGCAGATGAAACACTGATATCCATTGCCCTTGTAACATTTGGAGGTGTTTCCACAACCAACATCTAAAAATAAAACAACAAATTATTCAATCACAAAAAGTTACACTAGCTATCCACCTCATGACTTATAATGTATGAGATCTAATGAACAAAATTTTGAGTACAAGTATTAAACTATACATTTCTGGTAGGCCTTGGTAGTTTTATAGGAAGACCATTCATGATGGGGAGAAGAACACATACTCCATTGTGAAGGATGGGAAGACTTACAACCTTTCACCTCTCCTAGAAGAAGACAAGGCAAAGCATGAAGGGCCTAGTGTTTTGATGGTGGGTGAGGAGTTCATGAAGACTTTGAAGGAAGGAGGAAGAGGATTCTTCCTGATTATGAAGCCAAAAAGTGAAGCAAATCTGCTCACAAAGAAGAAGGAAGATGCACCAAAGGAAGTCCAAGATTTGTTGGAAAGGCACAAGGACATAACGGTGAATGGATTACCTAGTTCCCTACCTTCCATTAGGGATATAATCCACCATATTGATCTGATTCTAGGGGTTGCATTACCCAATAAGGCTACATACAAGATGACACCTGCTCAAAATGAGGAGATTGCAAGACAAGTGCAAGAGTTGATGGATAAAGGGCTAGTGAGGAAGAGTTTGAGCCCATGTTTTGTTCCTACTATCCTAGCACCAGGGAAGTATGGGAATTGGAGGCTTTGCACTGATTCAAGAGCCATTTATAGGATCACAATCAGATATAGGTTCTCAATGCCAAGAATGGAGGACCTTACCTCATGGATTGTCTATCAGGAGCATCTTACTTTTCCAAGATTGATCTAAAGAGCGGGTACCATCAGATAAGGATCAGAGAGGGGGATGAATGGATGTCAACTTTTAAGACTAATGAATGGCTCTATGAGTGGTTGGTGATGCCCTTTGGGTTATCAAATGCCCCTAGTACATTTATGCACCTTATGAATGAGGTATTGAGACCTTTCATTGGAAATTTTGTTGTATTTTATTTAGATGACATCCTTGTGTTTAGCAGGTCTAAAGAAGAACATTTGAAGCACCTTGATATGGTACTAAGGAGGTTACAAGAGAAGTTGTTGATCAACATGAAAAAGTGTGAATTCATTAAGGAAGAACTAGTCTACCTTGGTTTTGTCATCTCCAAGTGAAGTTTGAAGATGGATCCTTCAAAGGTGGATGCTATTCTTACTTGGCCAACACCAAAATCCAAAATCTGAGATGTGAAGCTTCCAATGGTTTTGGTAAGATTCTTATAGAAAGTTCATCAAGAACTTTAGCCACAAATTTGTGCACCAATCTTGACACTAGCAAAGGAGGTAACAAAGGTAAGTTTTCTTGGACCAATGAGCTGATAAAGGGTTTGAATATATGAAAAAGAGATTAGCACAACATATACCTGTACTCCCTAATTTTGATAATATTTTTACCATTGAGTGTGATGATAGCAATCAAGCAATAGGGGTTGTTTTGAGCCAAGAAGGTAGACCGGTTGCATTTTTCAGTGAGAGGATAAATGAAGCAAAGAGGAAGCCCTATGATTTGGAATCAGATGCTATGGTCCAAGCCCCTCAAAAAGTGGAGGCACTACTTGTTACCTAAGAAATTATCAAGTTTATAATCGGAGAATCATGCCTTGAGTTTTTGAATGCACAGAAAACTTAGTCATAGCAATACGAATAGAGTCTTGCAAGCCTATACTTTCACACTTAATAATAATAAGGGCCAAGCAAATAAGGTGGAAGATTCTCTCAGTAGAAGGGAACTTGTAGTACAAGAGATCCAACTCCAAAGCATGGGGGTTGAAGCATTGAAGGATATGTATCATGAAGATTCAGATTTCAAGGAGGTATACAATGTTTGTGAGCAGCATTTGAATTCTTTTCCTGGTGAATTCTCTGACTTTTTATTGTAGAATGGTTTTCTCTTCAAAGGAAGCTAATTGTGTGTGCGTAAATGCTCAATGAGGGAGAATATCATAAAGGAGAAACACAGTGGGAGTCTTGGAAGTCACTTTGGCCTTGACAAGACCTTAGAACAAGTTAGGAGATTTTACTATTGGCCAAAGTTGCAAGGCGTTGATTTGGAGAAGGTATGTGGGAAGGATGCACAATATGTCAAAGGGAAAAAGGGAATCCATCAAATGCGATTCCATCAAGCAATCGCCCATTCCAACAGGGGTCTTTGGGAGTGTGTAAGTATGGCTTTGTCTGGGTTTCTAGAACCCAAAGTTTTATGCGGGCCTCAAAAAGTAGTTTATAGATTTAGTAAGATGCATTTTCTTCCTATGAATTCACCAATGATGGATCTCTATATATAGTCTCTTTAAGGAGGTCGATACATGGATCACTCCTTAAGTATCATATTTTTGCATATAAATTCATTGGTCACTTTTGGAGGATTTTGTGGAAGAAACTTGGCACAAATCTATCCTTTAGTTTAGCATACCATCCACAAATGGATGGACAAAATGAAGTGGTGAATAGGTCATTGGGAAATCTCTTAAGATGCCTTACCAAGGAGCATGGACAAGCTTGGGATCTAATTTTACCTCAGGCTAAACTTGCATATAATGACTCTATGAATAGGAGCATTGGAAGAAGCCCCTTTGAAGTAGTCTATGGTATGCACCCTAGAGGGGTCTATGAACTAAGAGATCTGCAAGGAGTTGATAGAAGAAGTGCTCAAGCAGAGGATTTTGCTGTTGCAATTAGGGATATTCATCAACAAGTGAAGGAAACCCTTCAAAAGAATGTGGAAAAGTATAAAGAAAAGGAATATTTTAAGAAGAGGAATGTCCAATCAAGGTTGGAGACTTGGTGATGGCACACTTGAAGAAGGAGAGACTTCCAAAAGGAAAGTATACCAAACTCATGATGAAGAAGATAGGACCTTGCAAGGTGGTCTACAAGTTTGGCCAAAATGCTTATGAAATAGAGCTACCTCTTCGGGTGGCAATCTCTCCTATCTTCAACATTTTTGACTTGTATCCTTTCAAAGCTTTTGTGAATGCAGGTGATGGAGAAGGTACAACAGTAATGGAGGATGAAGATTGGGTGAAGGAACTACCCCCCAGCCAACCTATGACTCTTGAATGCATCCTAGACACCAAGGAGACAAAGAAGACTAGAAGGAAGGTTTACAAGGAATACCTGGTCAAATGGAAAGGTCTACCTGAAGAGGATGCAACATGGATGTCAGAAAATGATATTAAACAGCATGGAACTACTGTAGAAGACCTGATCTCAAAGAGGACTTGAGATTTTTTTATTGCTTGGGAGTATGG
The DNA here is from genome assembly GCA_007258455.2 of Sequoia sempervirens. Classification (NCBI taxonomy): domain Eukaryota; kingdom Viridiplantae; phylum Streptophyta; class Pinopsida; order Cupressales; family Cupressaceae; genus Sequoia; species Sequoia sempervirens. Next base: position 12,739 of record VDFB02124857.1, on the reverse strand, counting down.
TACAGGAGCACCCATGGGTCTAAGAGACCTAGAATAATTTGTCATGTTTTGTTTCTTGGTTTATGGATGGAATAAGGTCTTATGGACCATTTCAATGCTTTTTAGTATGTCTTCTAGGTTTTTGGTCTTGGTGACCAACTTCTTTGTACAACAAGGTCTCCATCTTCCTTTGTAATTCTAGTGCATCTTGGAAAAATAAGGAAAAATGATTCCTTGCTGTATCTAGACACCTGAGGGGAGTCACATTACTTTTTGACAAGGTTTGAAATGCCTTTGACACATTTTGGAAGGATCTTTGTGGTCGAGTTGGTAGAAGTTGCTCACATTGCCTTAACTAGGCAATTAGAAGTCAAAGCAAGAGATTAATTGTTTTACAACATCTCTCTTTTCAATAGATAGTTACAAGAAGTTGGAGGGAGTTTGTAAGAATTCAAATATGCCTCTCTTGGTTGAGGCAGGGTTGATGTTGATGTTTTGAAGAAGTTTCAATAAGAAGTTTGTTGTTTTTCCTATGTTTTTTTGAAGAATTTGTTGATCCTGTACTTGGTATGAACTGTATATTCACTTTCATGCTCCAAGCCTATAATGGTTGGATAGGTAATTGAATAAGCTTTCCTTTGGAATTGGAGTGGTGATATTTCATTGAGTATCAAGGGAGATATTCCAATTTCTCTATTGGGTGGTCTGAAAACCCTTAAAATCAGGGTTTTGGGTGAAAAATGTATATTTCTTCCATTCCCACATTGTAAAATTGCTAAATCTCAGTGGGATGGAAGATATAAGTCTGTAATATCATGTCCTCAATTTTTTGGAGAATGGTAGGCTCATTGTTGGAAGTTGTGCATGAATTTTGGCTTGACATCTCTATGTGGCAAGCATAATTGACAAGCAAAAAAAATGAGTTTTTGCTTGATTTTGAAGAATCTATTTAAGAGGCACTTAGGAATGGTGGAAATAGGTGTGGAGAACCTGTAGGAGTCTAAATTTGGGCTTTGGGGTGAAGGGGAGAGCCTAGATAGTCAAGAACTAGGTGTAGGTCTATGAATTAGGCCTTTTGGAGCAACGGTAGAAAGGGCCATTGTGAGTGATGTTTTAATAGTCAAGAGGAAGGGTTTTGAAACCTTGTAGGGGTCCATATTAGGGGTTTGAATCCATAGGTTTGGTGTCTTAACAAATATCGAGTAATATATCAAAAGTGCTCATAGTACATTGGGAACTCCAGAACTTTTGATATGTTATGATGTGTTAAAAAATGCTCTTGAATGTACATTGGGAATGTGGATATACAAATTGAATGGAAAGGAATCACCCAATTAAGGGATATGTGACCTACAAGTAAAATGGTGGTAAGACTGTAAAAGTGTGTAATTCTATAAATACAGAGATTTAAATGTTTATTTTGGCATAGAACCATCAATGTGAGGATATGAAAGGTGTGTGAATGGCTTGGTGAAGGCCTTGAGGCCAAACATGATGATTTGATATGTTGTAGCAATATGTCCCTAGGTGGAAATGGTAATTTGACTACATAAGAACTTATGAATTTGATAAATCAGTATTATGTGGATATGAACTAGGTTTGTTTCAGTCAAAAACATGATGTGAGTAATGTCTTGGAAGTCAGATGAACTGATTGAGGTGTAAATGGTTGATTGTAGTATCTTGGTCTTGAGGAACTAGTTGGTAAAAGTGAAAATTTGGTGAGTTGTTTAAGGAATTGAAAGATTCAAAGCTCTTTATCAAGTTTTTTCTTTGAATTTAGATAAATTGATGATGCCAAAGGTGTGTTAGGATCTGATGGATATAGGTTGTAACATGAAAGATTGGTTTTTGGTTATTTTTCCTAGGTAAAGCAAATTGAGTGGAAGGGTACCTTGGTGAATGATGAAAGAGTGGATTGTTTAGTGACTCTAATTAGGTTTCTTATGCATAGATCAATCATTTTTGTTGATAAGTAGATGTTTGAAGCTTGAGGATGATAAGAAGAAGTATTGAAATAAGTTGGTTGGTTGTTGCCTTGTGGTTTGCAAATGAAACAATGTGATTTTTGATGAAAAGAGAAAGAAATTTTAGTTGTTTATTCAATTTGATCTTCTCTTGATTCAATTGGGTCAGATGTTGGTGCAGGAGCACTTAGGTCATCAAATACTTTTCAATTTTGCAAAAGGGATGAGTGTTCAAATTTGTATTGAGTCAATCACAAAGGGTCATGGAAAAATGATGTAAAGCATAAATTCAAGGTCATATGAGGTCTTATTTGAATGTATTTCTGCTAAGTTATGGGTAAGTTCTAGGTATCAAGGGAAAATGCAAACAATGCAATAATGTAATATTGTTAAAAGTTGTTAAATTGACAAAACAAGGAAACCAAGCATATTAAGGGTTAAAAGGGTAGTTTCAAATCCAAGGATGGAAAGATAGTTATGGAAAAGGAAATATCTTTAAAAGCAATGTAAAGGCGAGAAAAAGTAGAAGTTTATGTTCTTGTAATTAGATTTTGAAATAAAAATTCTCGGTTTCTGAGTTTGCAACATTACTCCATTGTTTTGTTTTCTTGTTTTGGTAATTTAGGAACACCCAAAGTTAACTCATAGTGTGAATACATGTAAAGAGGATTTAGTTTCCAATTTCAAGAGTTGGACTTGGTTAGTTTTAGGAAACAAAAGAATAAGAGGCAATTTTCAGTTCTTGACAGAGTCCTTTTAGAAGCAAGTTTGAGAGTCCAATAGGGTTTTTCTTCACTACTCCACCAATGTAGCTCAAGAAAATTGGTGGAGTAGGTGAATTTTAGGATGTTTTGAATGTTTTGATGATTGTAAGTGCAGGGAAAAGCAAGAATACCATGGTGGAGTTGCTGCTACACTATAAAATAGAGGATTTTCCTACACAAAGTGATGCTACAATCATGGGTCATAAATAAATAATGCTTGCAGAGGCTTGGAAATGATGTAGAAGGTCTTTTTAGACATAAACAATCATGTTCCAGGTGGTGGCCAGAGAAATAGAGGTTTGCAAGAGTATTTTTCACAAAACCCTCCGTGATTTGTACTTTTACACCCTATAAACGAGGGTTTATTGGATTAGAACATTTTCATGGTTTTAAATCCCTATAAATGGTGAAATATTGAGTTATAAGACATGCTTTAAGATTTTTTTGAGGTTTTGAGTGATTTGGAATGGTTTTGAAGGGTCTCCTTTGTAAAACAGGCCTAATCTACTAGCCTTTCTTGAGAGGACAGTCTGAAATCTGATGATTTTCTTTATGTCAAACGTCTAAGAACTTTGATATGTTGTGATGTGATGGAAAGTGTTTCTAAATGTGCATTGATTTTTTTAATAAGCTTTGAGATAGGAATGTAACTACCCGATTCAATGGTTGACAAACCTACTAGAGGAATATTATATTGTCTGATCAAAACAAAGATGTTTGTTTAAATAGTGGAAAGGATGATATTGAGTGCTTGGTTACTATCAAACTAATGATATGATTGATGTTACTAAATTTGGTTAAGGTGTATAAGACATGTTCAGTGACTTTGATGGTTGGATTGGTGAGTATTATGAAGCCTTTTGAGCAAATTGGTGATTAACCACAAGATGCTAATCAAGATTCTATTGTAGCAGAAGTTTGTAACCTATAAATAGACTACTGTAGTCAAAATATGGTGAGTACAGTGCTTGATAATGGACTGATAATAGTGAGGTATGGTTTAGTTGATTTGTTGCCTTGGTGAATAAATGAAAGGATGAATTGTTCAAGTGTCAATAATCAGGTTTATGTTGTTTTTATGGTGGCTGAGAATGATGTGAATCTAATTGATTAAGTCAAAGTTTTCTTTAATATGGTTTTTTCTTTGAATGAGTCAATTGGAATACTAATAAGTGGAATGATGAATGATGGCCTATGGAATGGCTAAGAGAATTTGAGTGGATTTTGGTTGAATGAATAGTAGATTTTTGATGAAATTATATTTGATCTTCTCCTAATTCTATTTGGGATTGAAATCCCTTGAATAAATGATGTTGATGGTGTTTGTTGGACGCTCTGCATCAGATGTACCCTGATGATTCAGTTTTTTGATATGATGCTTTGCATCACTAACTGCCTTGTCTATGCTATTGCTTACTATTATGGTTTCATATATTTTTTCCAAGCATCCATAGTTTGTCATGTTGGTGCACCTTTCCAAGCACATGCCTCCATGTGAATTAATTGCATCGTGTTGCTTATGTTGACTTTCTTGACTTTCTAAACAATTGTATTGTACAGTTGAAATTTTGTCTTTTATCAACATCTAGTTATTAGTTATAGAATTTGAAGTAATGCTTTGAGTTTGAATGACGTGTAATGCAATGTAGCCAACAATATGAATATAAACTACACAATTCTATTAAGTAGAATCCATTAGTTAAGTTCTCTTTATTCTATTACCTTCGTGTACGTTTGAGTAAATCCACTAGCACTAGGAGGTGTTTGCTTGAAACATCCAATATTAGCCTGTTCAACATCCAAAATCACATATTAAAATACCATTCGTAAAACAATGTTATTAACATATAATAAATTTATAATTGTTTACTAGTTACATACCCCACTGATAGGTGTATTGTAGAAATAAGTAGGTGGAGGACCAGTGTATCCAGTCTCAACACTATGACCCTGTAATTTTATTAAAATAATAAAACTAAATTAGTTAATCTTACATTTCATAATCAAAATTTAATAAATTAAATTCAATGAACATGTTGACTTTTTACCCGATTATCAATGCCATATGCATGATGCAAAATGTCATCCATCCTCTCCATCCCCGTAGCAACATACGGATCCTACATAGCAACCTCCTGAGTGTCGGTGGAGTCATATGAACAAGTCACCTTGCAAGATTGACACACATGGGTTCGAAGGCCACCACCCAAAGACTCCCCTGGATGGCACTGTATAATAGGGCTAGTATGATGGATGACACTTTGGGTCAAAGTGTTGATCGCTTGCAATGTCTCTACGTCGGCACTCTCCTTCGCAGCGGCAGGCATAATAATGTGCTCACAAGGCAGCCTAGCGAGAGGTTGTCTCCCTTTCCACACAGGATCCAACTATGCACCGGGCCTATCTTGAGTCGACCCCCCACCTCTCCCCTGGAACTCCCTCATATCAAAATAATTTTGGATTTGGTTCAATATGAACTCATCAGATAGTTTCCTAAGAAAATGTATTGGGGACTTCACAATTGGTTGCACGGGTAATCAAAGACCAAGAACCTATCATAAAATGATTCCAATCTCTTGGTGGTGGCAATTCAATGAATAGGAAACCTCCACATTGAGGTAAGGCTAAGATTTTGATTTGTTCCGTATCGCTGAATAAAGAGCACAAATCACATTTAGTAATTCAAATTCTAGCTACCTGCCTCCTATCTTTCCATCTCGTTATTTGTTGGGTTATTGAATCTACATTTTTTAACATCTCTTTCATTGAATTTTCTAGTGTCATTCTTTCTATGGTTGAAGCATTTGGATCACTCAACCTATTGATAAGATCCTCAATTTGTTTTTTGTTCTCAATTTCACTCCTCAAATTTTGTTGAGTGCCAGGAGGGTGTTGAGTGATTGGTGGGAGAGGTTGATTTTGTTGAGGAGGATTTGCCTGTTCTTCTTGTTGAGGATTTTAAGGATTTGCAAGATCATTTGCATCTCCTACAAATTAAAAAAATCAAATCAAATCTAACCTAAAACAAACAAAATCAACTTGAAACTAAGAAATTCAAAACAAATAGCAAACAATACTTACCTCCTACATCTCTTTGTCATGGTGGTGCCATCTTTGCAAAGGAAAGCAACTATTGTTGATGAATTTTGTAGAATGCCTCCTCCTAGAATGCGAGTGTGAAAATGAGGGTTTTTGGCCATAGACAGAGCAGAAAAATAGAGAAGAGAAAATGAATCACTTTCACTTTTTTTTTCTTTTAAAATGACATAATGCGAGCGCATTATAACACGCTCGCGTTATGTCATTTTCAATTTTTTTTTGGAGTTGGCCACAAAAGTGTAACCCAACTTCATTCACCCACCCTACTACTAAAGTCAAATAATGTAGCTAAAGAAGATCTAGATGGTTATGTATTTATAGAAGGCTAACATCTAAATGATAGATGGTGAGAAGATCATATAGCTTCTCTAGGGTTGTAATCAATATATGGTTTATGATTAGAACTTGAAAAATGTCTTGATAGAGAATAAGACCTGGATATATGTGATAAACTAGGTCTACCACTAGTTGATGTTGCAGGTTGTTCAAGGAGTGTTTCTTCTGGTAAAAAATTTAATTCTATACTTGACACTCTTCTAGACCATATTCTTGGTTTGTCAAAAAATAGGCCTTTGGAGGGTACTAGTACATTTTGAAAATTGGGTGCAAATGTATGGTTAATAAGTCTTTCTATAACAAGAAATCCTATATTAAAACTAGTATAATAAATATGTCTTCCAAAATCTAGAACATTGCATTTTCCTTCTAGAAAGGATACCCTCACTGAAAAATTTGGAGGAAACATAGTATCTAATAACCTATAGATGCATCTACCACCTATAGTGGCATAGATAGATTCTAGCCGAATAATCACACCCTTAACTTGAAGTAATAGAAAAAATGCATACTGTGCATACTTATCATCCAAATTGATTGTGAAATTTGGACACACATAGATTTGTCCATCGCCACCCTTAGTCTCATCATTTTCTTGGGCTCTAGTTAACCTACCCTTAAATTCAGCAATTACAGCTTGATCCCATAGTCTACAATGGGTATCTATCAAGGTAGCAAAATACTTAGCTCCTATATCATAATTAAAATGTGGGTGGATAATGATATCAACATATGAGAAATGAACGTGAAAAAATCCTTATCTTTCCACCTTTTGATATCTTCAAGTAATAGAAAAGGTAGATATACTAGGTAAATTCCTTCTCTTCAAACTCGAAGATTAAGCTTAGATTGCCTAGCTGAATCCATAGTCCTAGCTTTAATGTCTTTCTCAAGATACAAATATGAAATCTTAATATATAGAAACTTAAAATTGTCTTTGCTATCAACATATTCTTCTTTATCTTCAAACACATTATGACTAATAGATGAAAGCAAAAAACTTGCATTAAGAGATCTTTGGCTTACCATTGAAAAGTTTTAGGACTTATTGAAACTTTTCACAGACTGTTTCACTGCTACTTTTACCGTCTTACTGCTCACCCTTCCATGCCTATCCTTCGGCTTCAACATGAGATTTATGGCCTTATTGTGTCTCCACAACTACTTTGTGTCTCTACCTTCAATCGTTCAGTCTTCACACTCTTATTTTGGCTACCAACATATGACTCTTATGATAAACTTTCACTATGACCAGATCTTAATAGTACATGGATTTGTTATTACACATGCATTAGAATGAACATGACTCTGTAATGAACCATGGCTCTAAACCTAGGCTATGGAATGAAACCAGGCTTTGATACCAATTTAGAAGCGATACCAAAAGAACACATGAAAGCTTTGATACCATTAGGAAACATTGTTTTGAAAGGTTCTGCTTGATACAAATTTTGGTCAGACCTATTGGATGAAGATCCCGAGAAAGAGTAGCGAACTAATGATTTTTTTCGTCAATTATGTTGTTTAGGGATTATATTTATCTTTGTCAAAAAATTCTACATAGGTTTTTTTATTGTTTTCAACTATCTTTGAAATGTTCTCAAGAGATTTTAGCTTGGGAGGTTCAACCAAAATTTGGTAGTTAACAACCCAACCCTTAGGTATTTGGAGTGACTTCAATGACACAATCTTGGGGGCCTTTAGCTTCATCAGTTGTTTGTAGGTCTCATATTTTCAAACTACAATACATCTTTCTTGACCAAGATTAGAGCAAGGATCTTTCATGATAGGGGCAATGGTATTGAAAAAATGAACAATGATAAAGAAATGAAGGGTGTGAGGAATAGATCCTACTTTCATGTTTAAACCTTCAGTTTTGAATTGGAATTTTAAAACTTTGTTTAAGTTTTTGTCTCAAATGGAGACAGTAAAGTTAGGGACAATGTTAAATGATATTGGGCCAAAGCTGACACATCCACTTGCTCCTCCAAGAAGTATATCAGAATATGAGTTATGACAAGAATCTAGAAGGGCACAAAAAGTGTATGCTTCGATGCCAACCTATAGTGGGCTCCAATATTGCACTGGACATAACTAATGTGGACATATATTGATATCCACCTTTCTCAACTTGTTTTCTCATTTTATCACATTCTTCATTAGTGAAGAGTTGTATGAATTCTCTAGTTTCTTGGGATATAGGCAGTTGTTGTTCCATGATACTATAGACTTTTCTACTATGATAAAACCACCTAATTAAATCAGCATAGATTTCAATAAAGGGTTTTCTTAATCCGAAAATGTTCATGGGGGGCCTCAACTATTATTCTACTAGAATTACTAACTTCATCATCTCTTGGTTCAAAAACAGATCTTCATTCATAAGGAAAGTTAGAAGAGAGTTGATTGAGACTTACGTTTCCACTGGTTGGAGGCAGAGGGATCTTTTGTGAATCCATGCGGTGTGTATCCATCTTTCGCTTCCAGTTTGTAATATGTTTGTGCGGTTTACCTATGAGGACTTGATGCATTGTCTAATGAACAACTGAACACACCAGAGATTGCGACTAAAATGCCTTGGGCCGATTGGCAGTATGTAGACAACCAGATAACAAGCAAAAAAATAGAGAGGGAGATCATAGGACCACTATAGAGTTCTCAATTTAAGCCTTAAATCCAATTACACAGTGACACATGTAAATCAAGAATAAGAGACTTGGGAGCATTCCATTGAACATTATTGTAATAGCATAAGAGAGAAAAAAATAACCATATATTGATCCATGAATTACAAAGTATAGATAGCCCCAATACCTAGGGGAAGGGACAAATGGGAGGAAAGAAGGCGAGAACAAAAGATGGGGATGGGATGGTCAGGTGGAAGGAAGGTGAGATTGTAGATGGCTTAGGGTTTAGGGTTTACAGACTCTAATACCATATTTGCTTGATTTGTAGGGTGGCATTATATAACCAAGGTGAGACATAGGACTAAACAAGATTTTGATGAGTATCTTAATCCTATGTCTTGAGACAACAAACTCAACTAATATTAAATGATCTAGAACACAAGCATTAAATAAAAACCAACTAGATAAGATATGATAGGACCCACTAATGACTATATAAGTAAAACACTTATTTGCACTAACAACCCCCTTAAGTGAACCTTAGGGAGTAGATTATTATGCAAGGATGAGTCCCAACTATGAAGCCATGTTAGGTACCCATGTACAAACACAATCTCTCACAAACAAAGAAAAGGAGAAAACTTAGTGGGACAAAACTTCTATCCAAAAGAGAGATTAAAACAAAATGCTCTTAAAGAACAATGAGAAGGACAAAACCCCATGTGAGGAAAAAAAATCCCATGCAAGGAAAATACCCCCATAAGAGAGAAAGAGAGAGACCAAGTAAACCCCCTCAATTTTGAGTCTCTTGCAATGATGGTAGATGCTCAACATTGAATTTTAAAGATGACCCAAGATTGTTGAACAATGTCCCTTCCCTTAAGAAGAAACAAAACCAAGATGTTATGCATGATGTCTTCCCATTCTTGGAAGGAATATGTGGGAAGAAGAATGATGTGTGATGTCTTGAAATGATGCTCAAGTGTCTCATGTCAATGTTGAAAGTTGTCACCCTTCAAACATGCATTCTAGGCCACAAGTTATAGAAGGGAATCCAAAAAATCCTAGAAATAATTGTAGATCACAATCAAAAAACAAAGATACCTTGTTTGAAGACAAAGAAGCCTCCTCCAAATGTTGTCCAAAAGAATACACTCATGTCAAATTGTGATGAATGATCATGTAGAGAATGAATAAGAGGGTCAAAGTGTTTCCTCACAACAACTTAAGAAGGATCATAATCAAAGAGAAGAAAAAAATTAATGATCTCGCAAATTTGAAATGTGGGACACAAAACAAACCAATAATATCTATCTAAACTCATCCTACATAGCCATCTATGGAAGACAATATATGTCTTACTACACTAAATAACAAGGAGCCAAAACTATGGCAACACAAGAATCCTCAAGTATAACAATAGAATATCAACACATGTTACTCAATCATCAAAAAGAATACCAAGATTAAAATGACCATACTGAATCTCCTCAAAAGTGTCCACAAAAGATGCTTCAGTGTGAACATTTATTGAATCATTAGGAGAAAAATGTGAGAATTAGACTCAATATTGGTGATCAACCTCCCCAACTACAACTATCTCTTTGCTATGGAAATCTTGGATTATAGAAAAATATGGTGTGAACTCAACACTCTTTCTAACTCCACCATGTGTGATTTGATAGATAGAAAGGATATTGGTTGATAATGAAGGCACACGAAGAACATCATTTAGTGCTCTATCATCCATGTCAATAGATCCCTTCCCATAAACATACACATGTGTTGTTATCCATTAGGATGTGTGGTGATGAACAAGTCTCAAATGAAGCAAACATACTCTCGAATGAAGCCATATGATGTGAGGCTCCTGAATCAAGTATCCACCTCTCCAACTCAAAATCTATAACTGTAACAGGTGATCACCCCTTATGTTCATCAAAATTTTCTGATGAAGAAGAAGATGGACCCTTTGACGTTGAAGAAAAAATTATTTGATTCTTCTTAAGAAGATGCTTCAACTCATCAATTTGTTTTGAATAACATTGGTGTTCACCATGCCCAGTTTTCTTGCAATATACACATGTAGGCTTCTCCTTCTTAGATGATTCCCATTTAGAGGGAGAGGATTCATATTATTTATGTTGCTTGCTTTTTTCTTCTTTTGTTTCTATCAATATTCTCTAATTCTTTCACTCACTAGCCAACTTAGAAGACTTGATTAAAACCATATGAGTTAACTTCACTTTCACTTGGATTAGAAGATTTGCAAAGTCATCAAACTTAGGATCATCATATGATGCTCTCATAGAAAGTTTATGGGTATGAAATACAAAAAGAAACACTTAATACTTAGGACCAAGTTTGGATAACACATTCAAAATCAATTGTAAATCCTCCTTATCAATATTGCAATCTTTTAATTGTGTTCTTAATTGCTTAATCTTGGAGATGTAGTATTGGATGTGTTCAAAACATTTAGGATCAAGATTCATCAAATCATTATCAATTTGATATCCCCCTAATCTTATTAGTTTTACCATATAGTTTCTCAAAACTTCCCAAGCCTCTTTAGGTGTTTGCATGATTCAACATGAAATTTTAAATCAAATGAGGCTAATGAACATATGCATCCAAGTGTTTTCTCATGATCAAGTTCCCATTTTGCCAATTTTTTAGCATCAGTAGGTTCAAGAATGGTTTCCTTTAGATAGCCAACACAACCCTTCCCCATGAGATACTTTCATCCTTATTTTCTCCATGAAGCATAATTATATGGTGTTAATTAGGAGTTAAATTTTGAGATTTCCCCATTGCAAGAACACACAACAATAAAGAGAAAACAATCAAACATTGTAGAATTTCCCCCAAAATTACTCAATCAAGAAACCCCTTATGAAAATATTATTTGGGACTTTATACTTAGTGTGATTATAGATGCCACTTTCCAAAATAAGCGAAGTGGACTTGATCTTAGTGCTTACAAATACCAAATTTGGTCACAATCTCAAAGTAATTTTTTTATATAGAATGGGATCAATCTTATCACACCACTATAAAGTACATGAAAAATTATGCACTTTCAAAAAACAATTCACTCAAAATTTGTTAGAACACACTGATATACTGAGAGGAGGGGGGTGATTCAATATATATACCACAAATTAATCCAATTCAATTTAATCAACCGAACCTTTCTACTACCTTAAACAAATAAAAAATTAAACTATGCAATTCAAAGCCCAAACACACAACCATAACACCATATTTACATGGAAAACCCTATAAGGTAAAAACCATAGTGAGCAAGCTACTTGGATCTACTATCCAAATCTAGCCTCACAAATAAAAACAATATTTACAAGTTTTATTGGCTACAACCCAAAGAAAGTTATAACTCCTTGAAATATTTTTTTATGGTTTCAACCAAAGGAAGCTACAACTCCCTATATGCTACAACACTTAAAGAAAGAGGCTACAAACTCTATACAAAATACTTGACAAAATTTGTTGAGCAATCACCTTCGTAACATCAACACCCTTCACAATGACATATATCTTTAATACCTCTACTCAACAACCTCTTTTATCTTCAGAAAAATTCCACACACACATATCTCCTCATATTCTCACACAATCATGCATTTTGCAAAAAACTTGATTTGTTAATTATATCCTTTGTAAGCTTCAAAAACTTTCTCCTTTGTTGGCCAAGATGAAATGTGTAACATGAAACATGCAACAACCATAAGTCAGCTCCCAAAACATTTGTGATAAGTAAAAATAAAATGTGGTTCAAACCAAGAGATAATCAAAACCTATTTTACCTTAGCACACATCTCCACACTGGCACACACTTCTGAACACTTGGTGCAATAATTTCAACATACCAAGTCAGCCCAACAAACACTTAAACTTCTATACATTAGCTCTAGACCTAAAGTAGTACTAGAGAGACCAAATAACA
>VDFB02124856.1:0-11441 GCA_007258455.2 Sequoia sempervirens | reverse complement strand
AGAAAGGCATTGTCTATTTGAGTAGTTACATGGTTAGATGTATCCATGGTTTGTAAAGATTTCATTGGGGCCCTTGAACTAAAAATTATCCCATGTCACATTTACTAATATGTATTCTTAATGGATAGTTATCTTGAATAAAATGTAAAATATTGTAAAGATTTTACATCAATATTTCTCTTAATGCAGGTGGGATATTCTTGATTGGAGATAAATTTTGAAGTATTTTTTAATGTGTAATGTTTCCTAATATTATTATTTATGTAAATAAATATCTCAAGTCCCTTAATCATATCCTTATTTCTTGCATATTTTTCTCTATTTCCTATTAAATAGGCACCATTCAATTTGGTTAAGGGATTAATATCTTCACTAGAGTATGTCGATTTATGTTTTTTAGTGTATGATTAGTTATTAGTTCCCAATCACTTGCATGATTTGGTAATACAAACTAGTCCATATATTAAGTGAACTAAAATAAAAATGTTCTCTCATTAGGTCATGCTAGTGTTTCCTCAAGGATGAACATGTATAATTAATATTAGGGGAACTAATCAAGGGTTCTACAAACCTATTTATATTCATGGTTGCATGTACATTCTTGCATCAATTGATTTAATAGTGAGGACTTTGATTCATAATGTATACTATTGTTGCCACTACTCCCCCAATATAAAATTTAGAATATTTTTTAATACAACATACTTCATGCTATTTCCATAATGGTATGGTTCTATTTTTTTGCAATACCATTTTTTTACTCGGGGTATAACCTACAGTAAGTTGTCCCTTGATGTTATTATTGTTACAAAAATTAAAAGACTCTTTGGAAGTGAATTGTCTCCCTCTATCTATTTTGGATATTTTGAGATTTAATACCCACTTTTATTTTTAGTCGTAACCTTAAAATTGTTGAAGCATTCCAAAGCTCCATATTTATAATTAAGAAAGTAAACCCATATGTGGTGAGGTAAATCATTTAAATGAAAGTAAAATGATAAATATTTTTACCCAAAGATTCCTCTTGTATATCACCATATATGTCAACATGCACAAGCCTAGAGGATATTTTTCCTTCCACGATTTTTCATCAAAAAACTATCTTGATGTTTCTTGAAAAGTGCACACCCTAAATACGCTTCTTTGTTGGCCCAAATTGTAGGAAGACCTCTCACCATATTCTTTTTGTGAAGAAAACTTAATCCTTAAAAATTTAGATGACCATAATGTCAATTTTGAAACCACAAATCAACTGTGGTTTCTTGGCATACATCTTAGTGGAAACCAATGTGAGAGAAAATATTCTATTTTTTTCCTTACAATCCTTTGCTTCAAGATGATAATTAGTTGATTTATTAGATATTTTGCACCATTTATCTTCAAACACAACTTTATATATTTTTACTACAAGTTATCCAATACTTAAAATTTTTGTTTTGGCATATGTAAAGTATAATGAATATAACTAATTTCTTCTTTCTTAGCCTTCGCTGCAAGGACACCTTTTACCATTACATCATTTTTTTTATCATCACAAAGTTTATAACTTGAGTTATCACATAATCATCTAATCTGACAAAGAGACCAAATTTACCTATTATATGATTTGAGTAGCCACTATATGTGAATAATGTGGAGTGTTTTGCATCTTTAGAATACTCTTTAATATAGTTGGTTCTTGACTTATTCAAGTAATATTTATTATTTCTACATTTATATTCAAAGTTTCCATACCATTCACAAGATCTACACTAGGTGCTTTCGTGATCTACAAAACGTCTTCCTCTTCCCTTATTATTTTCTCTTCCTCTTCCTCTAACACATCCTCTATTAGTGGAAGACTCCCATTGATATTTATTTGTGTGAGAAGGAGGGGTTGTATATTTTTCTTTAATTCTTATAGTATAATGGAAAGCTTCCACTAAGATCTTTGTAGAACATTTCATATGCTCCTCATGAGATTGAAAAGAATCTACCAACTCTTCCACTTTGAATGTGGTTAGATATTTACTTTCATCAATCACAACCACGATTGGATCAAATTTAGGAAAAAGATTTTTTTTTTTTTAACTTCCTTTTGAGGCCTAAGATGGTTCACAGTACCTTAATTCCTTGTAGTAAATTCTTTAATGGGCTCATCTTATTTTATCATGAAATTTTAAAAATCTATTCAAAAGGTTTGAAATTTTGCCAATCTAACCTTGTCAAATCCTTTGTATGCAATTTGCAAAGACTCCCATGCATCCTTTGATTTTTCATGCCAAAAATATAGGGGAAAATTGAAATTTCCAATGTAGATTGGATGGTGAATAGAGCTCAGATATCCTTCTTTCTATCTTCTTTCAATTGAGTTCATTGATTTGATGTCAAGGCATTCAAAGCATTCTAATATGTAGGGTTTTTGTAACTCACTTCTACTAATTCCCAAATATCTTGGGATAATAGTAGGGTTTTCATTTTGATACTCCAATATTCATAGTTGTCTCTTATAAAAAATGAAAGTTCAAATGGAAAGCTATTTCTATTATCCATATAGAGATAATTGTTAACCTGATATTGCTACTTCCACAATAATTTTTTTGCAACATTCTTTGATACCATTTGAAAGTTAAAGATTTAAAGCTCTAACACTATATTGGACAACAAAAGATATAGAGTTGTAAGAAATTAACTTCAATTAAAAAAATTGCCCAAACCCAAATGATCAACATAGATAGAAAAAGAGGATTGTATTATTCTCAATAATTGAATTGGTTGTTCATTTATAAAAATAATGAACAAAAGAAAAAAAAAATTATTTTATTTTGAGATTGTAGATCTATCATACACAATTAGAGAAATGATGTTATAAAAAAAATACACTTGCAGCATGCAAATTGTAATTGCATGGGTTGTTAAAAAACTAACATATTATTATTGAACAAAGAATTATCATGCATTGATCATGCATCTTCAAGTAGGTAGGAGGAGTGAGGAGTTGTTTGAAGGCTTGAAGTACCCAAAAAACATTAATGGAAGGAATCTATGTGTAGGAGAATTATCATGTCAAATTCAAGGGAGATTTAAGCATGCAATCAATAAGTGTGGCACAAAAGAAGTGGATGGTAGAGGGAAAGTTTGAGCAGCCAAGAATTTAGGTGGGATCCCAAGAAGAGGCATGTAGAGAAGAAGGTTCTAGAAGAAGTGTGTGGGAATTTAGGGAGAAGGAGTGGATAAGGTGGGTAGTTCTCAACAAAGAGAAGAGGAGATGTCATGATTGTAGGTCATAAATCTAAATGGTAGAGAAGATTTTGATATAGAGGAGAAAAGCATAAGTACACATGTTTGTAGCCAACAAGGGATGAGAGTAAGACACAAGTTTGGAAATGAAGTTCAAACAAGGGTTTTGGTGAGAAAAAGACACTCATAAGGCACTGTGTAGAAGAGCTAATGAGGAGAAGGGGCCATGAATTTAGGATAAAAATGGTAGGAGACCATTTGTGAGACTAACTTGGTGGTATGGAATGAAGGTGAATAGCTTGGTGGGGCTAACTAGGAATTGAGGAAAATAAAAAGTGAGACCACACATGAGACCAACTAGGTAATATGATAAGGAAGTGAAGCTACATTGAGATGTAAGACTGTTAGTAAAAAAAGAGAGAGAACAACAAGTTGTGTGAAGAGTGTTCAACCAAAGTGTTGAGTGCATATATGTAAGTATGAATAAGGGAAGGTCAAATCCTTGCATGCAAAAGGAAAAGAGAATAATTTGTGTAATAAAATATAGTGGTGTGTTAGCTATTGAATGGTGTCCAACCATAAAGAGGGATGAGATAAGATCTTATATATGGGAATAGATGCAAATGAGAGTGAAAATAGATGAATATAGATAGAAGCGTGAGCTAAACCTAGTACAAAAATGTCACTTGTCAATACATAATTACATTAAATAGATTCCATCAACATAAATCTCAAAATAAATGAAAATTGATATGGATATGCAACTTTCATCCTTACAATTATATACACTTAAAGTTTGAAAAAATATTATTATTAATATTTATTTATTTTTAAATAACTAAAAACCACATTATCAGTTTTTCAAGTATTATACATATTTCCCAAAACATCTGCTGAGTGACTACTCACTAATATTAGTGAAATGCTCACATTATCTTTTAGTCAAGCTATCTCCTAAATACTTGAAAAGGTATAATAAATCTAAAATTCCCATGGAAACGTTTGATCTCCAAATTTCAAATCTAACAAAATTTACTTCAAAGGCCCATAAAGTTATACCAAATTTCCAAAGTTTGGAACACATCATCTACCCCAACTAATCGAATCAATAAGAAAAGCCTGAAAGGTCAAGAATAATGGGGTAGACTGGCTGTTTAAACTCTTCCTAATTTGGTAGAGATAAAAACAAAGTAAACATGTTGGCCATGGCACCAAACAAAAGCGAAAAGAAAGTCCACCCACAAAGACTGTGACATGATAACATCTAAAATGACTCCATCTTTCACTTGAGTTACATGCTATGGAATTATAAATACTGACTTAAGGTTAGTCTTTTCCATCAGTACAGTGAATGTATGTCCCCTTGGGAAGCCATGAAGAGGTGAGGAAGCCTGTGAATCGATTCGGGGAAATTGATAAAAGGTATTACAGAAATCCCATCTTTGTTAACTTAGATGTGTATTAAACCTTTCTGTCTCATTTTCCTGGATCGATTCATGCACTTTCTCTCTCATCCATGACGTCCCCATGAGGTCAAATCCAACTTTCAATAGTGAATTTATTTCTTAATGATAGTTCGAAGATTGAACGATATACAGAGAATAAGTGGACTGTGAAAGGAAGCGTGGATACTGAGTTTCACCTGCGTTCAATTTTTGCTGTGGGTATTTTGATCTGTTAAGGTATTAAACTGTCTGAGAGTTTTTTGTATCAGTATTTCGGAACACGTTTTATGATCTATCATGATCAGGATAATAAAAAGTTAAGAAGAAAAAAAATTGTCGTCTTTAATTCTTTATTATCTTAATGACTGATCACGGATCTAAAATATTGTGTAAAAACTCTCACACAATCTAATCCACAAACAGCAGTGATAAAAAATTTGATATCATTATTTTGATCTTTATTTTCCTAAGTTAATTTTTTTAGAAGTATTTCATAAAATCCTTAGATCTGTTCTCTGAATGTTTTTGTTAAGGTTCCAGACTGGAGTAACACAATATCAATTATCTACGTAGTTAAATGATTATATCATAGAACAGATTACTTTGTTCAGATTTATAAGGAGGCACCACCATTTTCCTTTAAATTTCATTCAGTGTAAAACTATTGTTCATACAAGTCCCAGCTGTTTACCTTAGAATCCATGTTCTGACATAAACAACGTGTATCTGTCATCAAATCCATGATGTATGCAGATATGTGTAATCTGCTAGCAATGTTCTCCCGGTTCCACATTTGTGTACCATATTTTTCTTTATACCTGACCCTTGATATCTTCTTGTATATAACCAATGCGAGTCTAGCATAGTATAGGTCCCAGGACACACAAAATTTATTCCATTCATGTAATACTTAAAAACTTCGATTACTGTAGTTCGATTTCTCATCCTCATCCTTTTAGAGAATTCTCACAGATTTCTATTTACTACCAGCTCAGTTATGAACACCATACTTTTCATTATTTCTAGCTTCTATTCATATAAATATAAACATCGCTGGATTTTTTAATTATTCATTACAGCCTTTTATTTTTCAAATGATAAATTACTGCCCAGGAAGTTAAAATTAATGTGTTTAGTCTATTCTAATGAGTTTGATTTGGTATTTATCACACTATATTAGGTTTTCTATTCTGATTAGCAGTCACTATAAAAAAATTTAATCAATATCAGAAACTCCAAGAATACAATTTGAACTGTCCACCTCTAAATAACAAATACTCAACAACTCATAAATATTAGATTTAAAAAAAATATAATTATTAAAATATTATAATAATTGTATTGTATATAATTTATTTATAAGAGTAGTTATAATTATTCCATTAAAAAAAAAAATTTGTAATAATAATTAAGTAAAATAAAATTCATAATAAAAAAATAATGTTAAATATTTTATTATATCTTATA
The DNA here is from genome assembly GCA_007258455.2 of Sequoia sempervirens. NCBI lineage: Eukaryota > Viridiplantae > Streptophyta > Pinopsida > Cupressales > Cupressaceae > Sequoia > Sequoia sempervirens. The sequence continues at coordinate 5,310 of VDFB02124856.1, read as the reverse complement.
TAATAAAAATGTGATATTATATGTATTTTTTTATAAAGGGTAAAATGAGTTTCACAGGGACCCGAAACCACTAAGATTACAACAAAAGAGAAAGGACTAAAAAGTCCAACGTAAAAAATGTGTTGTTGCACAAAAAAGAAAAAAAAAACGGAAAAAGCGCTACTCACTCAGAAAAGACCAGAGAGTCGCACAAAAAAAATAAAAATAAAACCAAATAAAATCTTAACAAAAGACTACAAATGCGAATTCAACTCCAGAAGTCTTCGTAACAAACTCGTTTCAAATTTCAGGTTTTGCATGTTCTAACACCCATCTTGAAGGTTTGAATCATCTCAAGGGCGAGGAGGAGTCTTCCTCTTCAAATTAGCCCGTTCTCTTTGAAATATCAACCTCCCTATCCTCGTTTTTATCATTGACCTCTTCCAGATCAACCACCAAAGACCCCTGTTGAGCTTTGTCCAATTTTTCAGTCATGGCATTGATGATGATGGCATTGTGTCTTGCTATCCTATTGTTCTGCTCGGCTATAATTTTAATAGTATTTTTCATTTTATCCAACTCAATTTCAACCCTTCTATCCATGCCCGCTTGGTTTTGGGTTTCTTTACTGGCACCATGATCTTTTCACTCAGCCTCTTTCTTGCCAAGCGTCGTAACCTTGGCTCCCATTTCTTCCAGTTTACTTTGAAGGGCCCAATTTTTTATTTTTAGCTCATTGATTTCATGGAAGATCCATTTCAAAATTCTGAAATGATCAGCAACATTAATCCTGGCTAGACCCAAGACATCCACAAAAGGTTTCCTATCTAGGTTGAAGCAAGTTTTAGCAAGGTCGGGGGTAACAGGGGAACCAATTCTGGCATCTCTATCCAATGACAGGGTAGCATAGGTTGGAGTATTGTTAGCACCAGAATCCTTGGAATCAGGAGAGTCTTTGGAGTACGACACAAGGTTTTTACCCAGTAGATTCTTACCAACACTTCTAGTTTTAAGGGTAGAACTTCCCGGCTTAGGCGCGGAACAAGCTTTCATAGAATTGGGGTTTAGGATTTTATTTTCAATTTGGACAGAGGAAGGGCTAAGGACCATCCTAATCGGGCTCAAATTGGGAAAATTCTCTGAGCAGCTGGGTTCAGTATCATCCTCCTCAGAATCAGGAGGGGCATCCAAATTAGCAGGGGCCAACATATTTTGGTAATGTTCCACAATTAACCTAGTCAAACCAGTATGCAAAATAGGGTATCTTTTTGGGTTTTTCTTGTGATCATCTAGACTTTTTCTCAAAGAACAGAGAAGATAGTAAGGAAAAGAAACCCTAACCTTGTAGCGAAAATGGTTGAGCAGAGAAAAGTGGTACCCGTAGACCCTGGTGAAGCAACCATCCATAGTAATGTACTCCAGGATAACACGAAGAACTTTCCTCCAGAGAGATTTTATGGTATCGACTTCGAAGTAGCTGTTAGAAATTTTCACTAGTTTCATTCTTTCCTTCTCTTTCTTCAGAAATATGATGACAACTTCCTTAGAGAAAACCCTATCCCTGAAAAACTTATGTCCTTTAGTGGACATACAAGTCACTTTAGTAATCAGGTTTTCATCGAGCTCAACTTTCCTACCAAAAAGGGTAAGATCCCCATTATTTCAATTCTTCTCAAAATGCTTAGTAGCCTCCTGATTCGACCCATGGAGTTTTTCCAGAAAAGGGAGTAAGTCTCCACTTTTGACTTTTTTCCAAGCTTTAGAATTTCTAGTATGAATCTCAAAGCTATCCAGCTCAACTCTTTTCCTGTCTCCACCCATTTTGACAAGCACAGTGGGGCAGACAGTGACGAAATCTTTACAAGAAATGGTCCCACCAAATCTAAGAGCCCACAAAGCATGCCAGGCAACCTTACAGATTAAGCAACTAAGCTCGGTCCCATACAATCTAATGATTGTGATGTTATTACCCCGTCCAATCATCATTAATGAGGTGACATGCTTCTTGCCTATGTGAAGCATCATAGTTCAATAAGGCCCAGAAATTAACACTTAATTCACTAGTATTTAGCCAAGTGCACTGTCCTTTGCTCCTAACCCCTTCATTCGCAAAAAAGTTCACCACAACATTAGCTTCTCTATAGGCATGTAAAATCTTTATATTATCAAATTTGGCTAAAGTCGAAATAGCATCATCAATCCATGACTTAATAGTCCATGAGGGGGGGGCTACCTAAAAGACAATCAATAATATTTTTGGAATCCCCTTCCAGCCAAAGGTTTTTAAAATTTAGACTATGGTCCAAGTTTATAATATGAAAAGCTCTAACAGCCTCAGCCAGGTGATTGGTTTGAGATCCAGGGGGAGTGGCAATCACACCTAGAAAGTTTCCAAAGGAATCCCTTATGACTCCACCACAACCCGCCACCCCTGGATTACCTTTAGCCGCTCCATCGAAGTTGGATTTGACCCATCCATTAGGCGGAAAAGACTAGCAAACACCCTCTATATTCTTCTTAACTTGTTTAGGGGCATAGGGCAAGTCAAGACTTATGTTCCATTCCTTAGCAACCTTAAGATCATAGGAAGAATGAACCACTTTCTCGGAGTTGCTTGCCTTTTGGGAAATAACAATGACATTTTATTTCAGAAATCTGATTATCTTATCAAACACAATATCCACCGAAGCTTCTTTATCTTTGTAAATTTTGTTGTTTCGTTCTTTCCAAAGATCCCAAGCAACATGAGGGAAAGAGAAATCCCACAAGTACCAAAGTACAGGATTGTGAGTTGGGGCTTTCCATTAAGAGAAGAAATCTTCAATAGACAAGGGAAAAACCCAAGATAGTTGCCAGTAATAGATAATTTTTTCCCAAATTGAGGCAACAAAAGGACAGTGAAGAAATAGACGACACATTGACTCTCCCTCCATCTTGCAAAGAAAACATCTGTTAGGAATTTGAAAGCCACGCTTGCAGAGGTTATCAACCGTGAGAACCTTATTTTGGAGAAGGATCTAGAAAAATATATTGATTTTAGGGACCAGATGTTTGAACCAAGCCTTCAACCAGAAGGGGGAGAAGCCTGGAGAAAAGTAAGCCTAGAAAAAGCAGACGAAAGAAAATAATTGCCCGAAGGTTCATTACTCCAAACAAGAAGATCTTCCATCTGATCAGGGCTGAGTCTGACAGCCAGCAAAGAAGATTGAATAGGAGCAAGAGCATGACTGACAAGGAAAAAATCCACTCATTTTCCATCCACACGATAGTCTTTCACATATGAGCCAAAAAGAGCTTTGCAATTCTCAGCCCACCTACTAAAAGAATCAATTTTTATAAGGGGCTCATTAAATAGCCATTTATCATCCTAGAATCTTGTTTGGTTTCCACTTCTAACCTACCAACCCACTCCAGATTCAACAAATTTTCTTCCGTTAATCAAATTATTCTAGCAGGTTGAGCCTCTGGGAAGAAAATGGGATTCCTTCATAATTATAAGGGATCTATTACTCGCCAAATATTTTCTCGCTAGGATATCAGTCCATTCCCCTAAGGATGAAAATATTCTCCAAATTTGTTTAGCTAGAAGAATCTTATTAACCATTCTGATTTTTCTAAGACCTAAACCTCCGGCCTTTTTCGGTCTGCACACCAGATCCCATCCTATTAGAGGTAGTCTTTTTTTCTCTTCAACACCTGACCAAAGAAATCTCTTTTGAATCTTTTCAATAGCATCCACAAACTTAGCAGGGATTTTGAAGAGGCTCAGAGCATAAATCAAAAAATTTTGAAGAGTAGCTTTGAGGAGTTGAAGTTTACTCGCTTGGCTTAATAGAGCTCCTTTCCAGCCAGCAAGCTTCTTACTAAACCTCTCAACCAACGAAATCCAAAAGGATTTTGGGGGTTTAAGGCTTAAGGGTAAGCCAAGATAGGTGGCAGGCAAGGACTCCACCCTGCAACCAAGGATTCTAGCAATTTTATTCTATCTGTAAACAAGAGTGTTGAAGAAGAAAAGAGAGCTTTTTTGTTTATTAATCATTTGTCCTGACACCCTCCCATACTCATCCAGCAGAGATTTCAAAGTTTTTCCCTCTGAGATAGAAGATTTTCCCAAGAGCATGGTATCATCAAAAAATTGTTGATGAGAACAAATCAGATTGCTTGAGGATGGTTTGAGACCAAGAAGGGATCTATTATCGATCAACCTTTTCAAATTTCCTCCAAGTCTTTCAGCCATAATAGTAAATAAAATAGGAGAAATAGGATCTCCTTGTCTTAGACCTCTGGAACTTTGGAAGAAAGTCGTTGGAGATCCATTAACCATAACAGATATAGAAACAATAGACACAAGTTGTTCCACCATTTGAAGAACCCTGTTGCAAAACCCAAACACTTTTAAAATTTTAAACAAGAATTTCTAGTCAACTCTGTCATAGGCTTTTGAGATATCAAGCTTTAGCAGAAAGCCTTCAATCTTAGATTCAACCAAGGAATGGATATTCTCGTGCATCAACATTGGTAAATGGTGCACTAATATGCAAGATTTTTAACTTTTACAATTTTCAAAATCAATTTTCTTCAATTTCCTTGGCTAAAAATAAGGTTAAAACTTTATCCCATTTCAATGGATTATTTTAGAAAAAATATTTACACACTTTTTGAAAAGATTTATTTACTTATTATATCTCAAAATATATTCAGCATACATATATTAATTACTAATATATGTAAAAAGGTCGAGAGTATTGAGAGTATTTTGGGGACTATTTCCCCAAATTATTGATTGTATCTCTTCATGTAAATTTTTTAGCATCTACTACAAATAAAGGAAACATTCCTCAAATTTCCCAAAATGATGATACTCAACAGATAATCTAAACACATTCGCATGAGCTCATTAAGAAAAGTATACCCCACAAGCTTCAACGCATGATCTAATATTCTTTTCTTAAAGAATAAATAAATAAATAAATAATACACCAACGTGATTACCTCAAGCTCAAAATGGTGTTCAATAGCAGGTGATTCAAAAGTCCAAAATCGACTCTCCTTAGCTATTGGCAATCTTCGATGGTAGACTTTCGGTTCTTCAGACATAAATTGTTCTCAACTCTCCACACTTAGACCACTGGTGTGTCTCTTAAGTATTTATGTCCTAGCTAAAAATGGCGTCAGAAGTTTCATGCTTCCTCCTATCGTCCAACTATCTAACCCCTTTGTTTTTTATTTTAAAGCCTTCAAATCCCATATCAAGACCCATTTTTGAGAATCGGTTATCCTTCATCGGCACATAATGACGCATGATGAAGGTTTTTACTCCCATCCAATCTT
>VDFB02124855.1:0-13907 GCA_007258455.2 Sequoia sempervirens | reverse complement strand
GGCAAGGTTGATCTTTGATCATCCCCTGAGACATTTAGGTCAGCCCTATAGGAGTCTCATTATAATAAACTCGACATCTCATCATATATATCATCATCTATAAATTGGTCAAGTCGTCAGTCAAACTACGCGGTCTCTACATCTATAACATAGGCAAGGCTCATCTGTTGATCAGCCCCGAGGCCCCTAGGATAGGTCTTTAGGTTAGTCTCTCGGTCAAAATCTCAAAAAATCCCAAAAACATTGGAAACTGAAAATCAAAACATTTGTAAAACTTCGAAAAAATACCAAAAACAGCGTCAAAACATTGCAAAAACATCAAAAACATCCAACATTTGAAAAAATCCATCCATTCATCTCACATAACTAATAAACACCATTCATAATAAATCGATCACATCCTCAACCTTTGGTGAAACATTTAAAAACAAGTCTAGCAGGTTAAAAGTAAATCTCAAAAGCGTCAAGCCTCAAGTCTCAGTCAGTACGTAAACAAGTTGGTCAAGTCTTTGTGTCGATAATCCATCATCCAAACAGTCCCATATCAATCATCTGATAACATCATGTCATAGGATGAATCCTTCCTACAAGGGGCATTAGTTATCAGAAAGAACATTTTGGATAAACGAAATGATGTGCCGCCATCCACTAACATGTCCTAGGATGTATCCTTCCTACAATGGGCATTATCTTTTGGCAATAAGTTTCGTTCTTATCCTTAAAAACACATTCCCTTTTGGTTAAGCGGTGAAGAACATCAACTTGTTTGTGTACTTGGTCTTTTTCTTTTGACCTATCTTATTGCGCTCAGTCCAAGGACCTCTCGATGATATCTGAACGAAGGATTTAGAGAGATAGGAATGGGGCAACGATCATTATCTTTTGTCTGTTGTGCTTGTTGGACATTCTTGTAAAATAACTTGGTGAATACTTGCTTTGTTAGATATGTATGGAGGATGTTTCAGATAGCTTGTTGACTATTGCATTGATTGGTTATAGCTTTCCGTGTTTTGGTCCGAGATGTTTGAGACTTCTAAAGTGCATCCTAGCAAGGTTTCTGTATGTCAGGTGTGAACAAGAATACTCCTATCTATTTGTCGAGTCAAAGTCCATCACACTAAGTACAACGTCATCCTGGTCCTTTATACCTTGATGCATCGTACTTAGGTGTGTTATCAAACATAAAGTAAGTGACCCTTTGAAAATCCCAATCCTTGATAAAGCAAAATCATCCATCTATCATCATCATTTCTTATCATCATTTCTCATCATCATCTCTCATAATGTTGGCTTGTTGATCCCCTTGTCATCATCTCATTTCCGCACTAACATCATCATCACCAATGCATTCATCATGCATCCATTATGCATTCATCTTGCATCCATAAATCATCAGAATTTTGCATATCATCTCACATGCTTCATCATCATAATATAGATATGTTAGTCTCAGCATACCACATATCATCCATATCATACATAATAGGAAGCATCGATCATTTCACAGGCATTGCATTTGCATCATCATGATAATATAGATCTGTTAGTCTAAGCATCTACATAAAACATTCATCGCATATCATCCATCTCATATCATATCATCATTTAAGTTGTTTAGAATAATATAGATTTGTTATTCTAAGCATCTTGAAAATCATCTTTGCATCCTCATCCATAACCACCCATTTTGAACCTCTTTATCGCGAGATCGACCCTCAAATCGAATCTTTTCGCACGATCTCTCGAGGGGGAAATGTACTAGTGTACTTCTTTCCGCTGGGGCATCCGAAAAATCAGAATTTTTTTGATTTTGATCGCAACAAGTTTATTCTTTGAACCAATGCAACAAGTACATTGCTTCAAAGAGGGGGAAAATGTAGACACGTCAAATTTGCATTATGCATATTCATCCGCTCAATAAATAAACCAAATGCATCACATCCATTCACCTAGTAAACCAGGTTCTTATCATCAAAAGCTCAATCATAGTTTAATTAAATAAATCAAGCTTTATTTAATTAAAATCTCAAACATGCATCTTCCATCCTTTTCTTATTTAAATAAAACAAATACTTAAGTCTTAAAAGTCAAAATCATCTAATCAGCATTAAATCAGCATAATCATCATCTATTTAATCTAACCCTGATTAAATGTTAATCCCATCCCACTTGCATTCTCTAGATATCTCCACTTGCACAATAAATCAATTTTATTGATTTATTAAAAACCCTCATTTTCCCTCAACATGACAAGTCAAACATGGCATTTATTGTTGTTTTTCTTGTCCCCCTCTCAAAATTTATTGCAAATTTGAATTCAAATTCTCCCTCTCATGGGCACTCTTCCCAAATCTTGCACAACCATTGACCTATCATCATTTGACAAGTGTCATCTTCTCATTAGAGGATCTTTAGTCCCACATTCACCATCTTGGCCAATCTCTCATCAAAAAAATCTATAAAATAAGGCCTTCATTCTCATTCATGGATCCACAATTTTATGCAAGGTTACTCTCTTGATTTGAGAACTCATCTTGCTCATCATCTCCATTTGCATTTCATCATTTTAGCTATTGATCAAGGGTTGGGAAAGGGTCACTAGCACATGTGACACCAATCCATTATGGAATAGGTAATTTGTGGTTGCTTTTATAATGCTTTTAGTTTTATTTCATCCTTTGCTGCATTTTTAAAGCATTTGCAAAGTATTTCATAGGGTCATGCATGAGGAATTTGTGATTTACTAACCTTGTATGAAGCTTAGTCTTTTGCAGATTTCAAAAGCATGCACCACATCTCCATATCTTCATCAACCTTCTGACTCACATCTTGCTGCAAAACCTCTTCCATTTCCTCACTACCAGAATCCTTTTCCTCATCAGACTCACCACCAAGACTATCTAGGATTTCCTTAGTAGAGGAATCAAAATCTTCCTTCACAACCTTCTTCCCTTTACTATCCTGAGAACCAGAGAGTCATTTTACATTAGTTATTCATGTCTATTTTAATAATATTACATCTTGTAAATTAATTTGTCTAATATTAAATCTATTAAATCCATTGTCAATTCTTAAATAACTCTAGGAGGAAAGTGGCATTACATTGAAGGTGCTTAGGGCTATTATAGAAATAGAGAAAGCTCTTGTGGTAGCTTGATTTTTGGCCAAAGACAACATCATAGTCAGCAAGTATGTTCTTCCTTTTGATGCTCATTGTATACAAGAAGAGGAGATATGTCGAAGGGGATTTGTTATGTATGTGCACCATGATTAGTTTTATTACAATTGGTACAAAGTAGTTCCATTGGTACAAAGCATTTAGTTTTTCCATCAATGACAAAGGGGGAGATTGTTGGCATAATGCTATCATTGATGTCAAAAGGGAGTTCAGTGGAAGACTGAGTGTCATTAGTGATAGTGGATCAATGTCTGGAAGAATTGGTGTAGTCTGCATGATCAGAGGATGTGTAGTGTGCTTAGAATTGGTTTAATTTTACTCTCTAATCAGATTAGGGTTTGGAAAATAAACCCTAGGTATTGCAATCATGGAGATGAACAGAGTTTATGTTTTGAAGTTGAATGGATTTTGGCGATTGCAAGTTGCTTAAGTTACAGCTTAATCCATTGAAGTCATTTCAGAATCAACCCCCTTACTTAGCAATTACCAGTTGGTTTGATGGTGCAATTTGGACTTAAATATTTTCTAATTCCAAAGGTTGTTGGTATTTTTACAAAGTTTTGAAACCACTATTGGCTACTGACAAAGTTAAAAGAATTCATTTTTCTGTCGATGGGTATGTGTCTTCTTTTGGTGGAATCACATTTCTTCAACTCCAGATTACAAAGTAGTGTCAATATTTTTGGTGGTTCTCAAAAACTTGTTGATCCCCAACTTGGTGGTTACAACTTTTATTTATTTTTCCCAAGGTTGAAGTTAACTATGTCAACATTTTACAAAGGTTATAAAACCTTTGTTAGTAATTCTAGTGGTTTTCATAACTCGTGTGTGCTTTGCCCCAAAGGTTATCAATATCTAGTGCTAGTTTAATAACCTCCTTTGGTCTCTGATAGAGTTAGAAGAAATTCTCTTTCTGACAATGGGTATGTGTCAGTATGTGAGTACATCACAACAATCCTTCACATCGTTGTTTGTGTCTATCGTGACCAAGATTATATGCAATATGTGATGAAGGAGATCAACGGTGAAGGTTGGTGCATGTAAGATCAGATGGCTATCGCATGTGTTCTTCACATCACAATTTGTATTTATATCGACAGAGGCAAAAGTGCGATGTGTGATAGGGAGGCATTAGTGGAGTATGATGTCAGCAATAACACATGGAAAAATATAATTGCATTGCCTAGTTTATTCACATCACTGTTGTGAATAAAACAACGTTGAGTGAAGAGCGATAGAGAAAAGGGTGGTGATGAATATTTTATGGTTCCCCTCTTCAGAAGAGCGATGGAGCAATAAGGTGGACACATGTTCTATGAGATAGGTGGAAAAGTTGTATTGCATTGCAATGTTCCTTTACATTGCAATTTGCACTCTTTGTGTGCAAGCAAAGTTGCGCTAGGCAAAGTGAACGCGATGATAATCCTGTAGTTGAGATCAAGAGTTGGAGATTGGATGGGGATCGCACTTCGGCATCACATCACAGAAATAGAGTTTGATGCCCTAAGTGAAGTTGTGATGAGTTGTGTGAGCGCGATGAAGATCTACAACAACAATTCAAAAGAGTTTAATCAAATGATTGTGTTTTAAAGATGGCAAGGATAAAGGAGATCACTTTGATCATGGTGCGAAGACAACAGATCAATGACCTAAGTTTAATGTTGAAGATCTCAAATAGCTATGACAGTATGAATAAGGGTTTCAATTGGTAGCCAACACAAAGCATGAAATTAACTAGTTCAACTACTCCAGCTACCAATTTGATTAGCAATATGATATGCAGAGCGGCGACACAAACTGCAAAGGTGATTGAAATCAAGATCAGATTGATCATACAAGGGATGCATTAAATGCATATCTGGATTAGGTTTTTGCAGGTTGTCAAGTTTAGTAAGTTCATCAGACCTATACAAAAATTGATGATAATGTTGTGTGGCTCGATGTACATGAAGCTTGCTGGAGAAGAGAGCATGTGAGAAAACACTAACAAAAGTTTCCATATTGAAAATTTTGAATATGCAATTAATTTGGACGATGGTGCATGGCTCGATGCAATTAATGGTTGTTGGTGAAGATATGAAAAAAATAATACAATCGAAAAAATTGGCTAAGTGTGTAAGAGTGAGAAGTGTAGTGGATAGAGAATGCACATGCTAAGAAGAGTGAAACCCAAACAAAATACAAAACACCATCAAGGGTTTACATTCAAGGTGTAGAGAAGAAAGAGAGAGTGGTGTAGAGCAGAGATTTAGGTTGCAGAGATTACAACAAAGTGTGAGTAGTTGCAAAACAGAGTTGCAACATTGCACTGAATTCAGTTGAATCAAATTGTAATAGTTTCATTGTAATTCTGGTTGGTGGGTGCCATCAGATAACTAGGTAGGTGCTCAGTGTAGGGAGTGGGTGCTTCCTTGGAGTGGGTGCTCCTAAAACCAAGGGATTGGTGTATCCTTAGGGTTGGTTCCCTTAAACAATTGTACTGAGAAGATTTTCATTGTGAGGCTGGATTAGGATAGTAGATCTTAGCAACTACTCTCACCATGGTTTTTTCCATCTTAGGTTTTCCATGTATATCTTGTGTTATGTGCATGTGTGTGTGTGTTTATTTATATGCTAGTTCAGTTTAATTTGCACTAAAAGGGCTAAAAGGAATTAAAATGCTTAAAGTGTTAAGGGCTAAATTTTAATTGATCTACCGATTCACCCCCCTTCTCAATAGATTGTTGTGTTCCAATACTTCCACCCAAAGGCTTCATTTAGGGAGGAATTCCAAAAAAGAATAGTGTTATCTCGTTGGTGAACAATTTTTTTACTACAATTATATCTCAAAAAATAACCTTGTTTGTTTGAAGAGCAATAAAAATCATAGCAATGGTTAGAGAGATTTCTATGGAATAGTGGTCTTCCTCTATGTTTGAGAGGGGAAACTCTCTTGTATGATTAAATTTGGGGGTTTTGTGGTATTTTAACCAAAAAAACCAAAGGTAAAAAGGAAAAATTGAATGAAAATGAATTAAAGAAATCCTAGTTGGAGACACATGAATACCAATTAGGATATCACAAACTTGTACAAATGTAAAGAAGATACATCACAAAATTCGAATATACAATCCCAAATTTATATGATAAAAGAAAACAATAATAAGTATGGTTTATAACAACAATGGAAAATGACATGCAAATTCACACACTATGAGAAAGACTAACCAATACACTCAAACCAAGATACCAAAATTGTGACTACATTTATTTACACATGTTGCATGACTTGTAAATGCTCTGATGCATGACTAATAGTTCGCACTATGAAAAAAAGGATTACCAATCTAACATACAAAAAATTAGTAATAATAATTTAGGGAAAACACCCAAAAGATACAAATAAAATGCTTCCTCTATTATTTTATTGAAGTTACACAACTTCAAAACCCCTTATCTACAAAGCTTGAATCTAGAAACTCCTTTTTTTTTCTCTCATTTCTGCTCAAGAAAAAAAAAAAAACTAAGAGAAATATGGAACCCAAAGAAATGGAACCTCTCTACATTTGAAAACATATCTTTTATTGCTTTCCCACTCGTAACTGAATTGCAACTACTTTTAAGACCTTATGAGATATTTGAGAAATTATTACAAAGTATTTTTAATGAACGTACATCTATGACTCATTAAAATAATTGTTTTTAAAATATTAATACAAGTGTCTTTATAATAAGAAGTTTGATCTTCGTGTAAATTTGATGAGCATATGTTTGTCAATGCATTATGTCAAATACTTTGCATGCATTGGTTGTAGGTATTCATGGACAAATATATTTTTCAAACATATTCATTTGTTTCTCATACTTAAAAAAATTGTAGCTTCATTATTTTCTTCAAAACTTGGATATATCATTGATGGTGATATTGTTGGAGTAATTAGGACATCACTTAATAATAATTATCATAATTAATAATTAATTATTAAGACCCTTGTTACTTTATTGACTTAAGCTAAATTTAGAAGTATTTTTTTATTCATTAGATTGGACTAAATATAGGTCAAGTTGTTTCATTTCATGAGATTAGGACACTTGTCACAATCTAATCAAATCATCATCTATGGTTTGCTTTTTTATACTTTTATAAGCATTCACCTTCATTGTAATCATTCATTCCTTTCAATCAATTACAGTTTGCAGGTTAATCTCAATATCAAATGCTTGTGTAATACTTGTGTGGATTCAATATTCTCTCTCTTGATTGCATATCAAATTAGTTGCTATGATCTCTCATTTGTGATAGGCGTTTTGCTTGCAGGTGATTTCTAGGAGCTGTGGGTTTCACTATCAACTCCAACAGATACACAATTTAAGATGCACAATTCTTCCATATTTTTGACTGACTGTATGAGTTTTTGATAAAATGCTCATTAGTTGACATTCCCTAACTCAACAAAAAAATTACTCACTGATTGAGGATAGTAGAAAATATGATCCCAATAACCTAGATTGGAAAAAGGTGAATAATAGACTCTCACTTTTCAACTTGTGTCACAAAGCAGAGATGACATAGACTGATGGGACTGAAGTGAACTTTATCACTTGATGTCTCTATTGCAGCTTTACCAAAGAATAGGAATGTATCTATGTGAGAAAATTTTCTAGCTCCCTTAAATTATTGTTTCTTTTTCTTGAAATTCATATAGAAAATATTTTTCACCAGAGACCTTCTCATGCCATTTTCTTAATGATGTAACTATCACCTGTATTATTTGAGTCAGGGGACTTCCTCTTGGTGTTTGATGTCTATATAAATGGGTGCCTTTTAAGAAACTAGAGATTTCTATTCCCATGACCACACAAGGAATTGTAAAGCCTAATCCCCCATCTTTCCATTTTGCTAAAAAAATAGATGGAGGCACATGAGCATGTGCCTGATGCATGAGATCAATCAATCAAAAGAGAAGACTATAACAATTTGGAAATAAATTTGGGGAAGCTACTGGCAATGAAAGGACATGGGATCCCCTTTGCAAGTTGTATGCTAGAGATTCATATCTTAAATCACTTTGAGCTTCTTGATTGGCTCTAACAAAAGAAGGAAAACTCAAAGATCCAGGTGAACTGAAAGTTGAGCCAGGAAAGGCCACAAGAGGAAAATCTCTGGAAAATGTGTTGTGCATAAATACTCTTGAAGGTGAGGGTATTAGAATAGTCCACTGACAAGACCAAATCTGGGGTGAGGAAACCCCCAAGCATTCATTCCATCAGGAACTAGTACTAAAACTGATGGAAAACATTGAGCATATATATTACCAATTTCCCCACAGTTCATAATCTTACCAGGTCCTCGATTGCACAAGCTTTGGTAACAGACAGATTCAAAAATTTCCAACCAAAAAACTCCAGTCTCAATTGGATTTGCATTAACTTGCTCATTAGTTTGTGTTCCACAATTCATCTTTTTTTTCTCTTTCTCATTGTCTGATGCCATATTTGCATTACATGGATGCAATCTACTTGAACAAATGGAGGAATTTTGTAATTCAAAAAATGCATTACACTAGCAATGACCTTTTCGACCTGGCCATGTATCAACAAAGCCTCTTTCTTGTCTTTTGGAATTAGCTGAAGATTGATAATTACAAGCTTACCATCATCATGAATAGATTTTAAGGACAAATTGTATGCAAGAGTTATCTGCATGCTAGTTCCTAAGAATATGATTAGATCTGCCATCTTACAATGCTTCTATGTAGGATTCATCTCTTTTGGTGGCAATGCATCTTCATAATCAATAGCCATGTCCTCTAATTTCCCACCACAATTTAGATCAAAACAATGCCACCCACTCTTCTTCATTCCTATAGTATCCACCTCAAAGTCTCAGACATACTCTTTATCATATGAGGAACAAATATCCTAAATGAGTTCCCATGTAACTTGGCAAGCTTCTCCCTCGGTATATCAAATTTCAGATGCAGTCCATCTTTGTTTTGACTAATGAAAAATTTCTTATATTCTAACCTTCTCCAGTTCTGCCAGTGCCATATGTGTAAGACTTCGCAGTGGCTTACCTTGATCTGAAGAGTCCAGATGCCTGTGGGTCCATGAAAGTCAGGAATACCACATGATGTAGAAATTCTAGTGCCAGCGAATGTAACTAGGTGCTTGATCTATTCAATGAGTTTTTCTAGTTCCTACATTACCACTGTCCTCCCTGTATGATAGCTTCTCTGCATATCCCAAAGACATGATGAATGGTTCGGCTTAGCTACCAAAAAACTTTCATTAAACTGATATTTTCTCTGTCTCTACGTCTATATAAGCTCATTTTTAATACATTTGTAACAGCAACGAACCAAAACTAATCTTCCCATGGCTGCTGCTTCAATCTAGTTCCAATAGTCCCATTCTGGCACAAAGCAGGGAGGAAATTGGCAAATATCGTGGAAGTTAGTTCTACACCTGCCAAACACCTTTGTTTGAAAATTTTAAAAGAATTTTCAACAAATCCATTCTGTGCATATCCTGCAATCACGAAATCCATGAGTCCATATTTCTTTGAGGCATTTTTCCAAATGATTAGAACACCTTGTCTACACTCCAATGTTTGCATACAGTCTACCCAGAAATTTCAATTACAACGTCCGATTAAAATCCACCTTCCATTATATTTTGATGGATGTTTATGGCCATTTCCAAAGCACTCATTGCATTCCATAAGATACATCTCATTGAGGCATTATGCTCAAATCCTTATGTGCCTTACTATGCTCTGCACTTTGCATAAATGTCTGTGAAGTACATTTGCTTGGAAGTTTCAAAAACCTTTTCAATGAAGCCATTATACCCATATCTTGCAAGCATTATATTCCACGAGATGACATCCTTTGAAGGAATTCAATAAATTGTCTCCACGCATTGCCTTAACTTCATATTTTGCATGCATATCGGCTAGGGCAGCTGCAACTATAACGTTTGACAAAAACACCCATTCTTTTGTGCTTCCTACGATCATTGTACTTCTTGAGAATTCAATTATTGAGGCATTATGTCAAACAGTTCACATGCTTTGTCTATGCTCCACATTTTGCAGGCATCTCTACCAGAGCATGAACCGAAACCAATCTCCCTCAAGCTGCTGCTTTTATCAAGTTTTAATGTCTCCATTCTGGCGCAGCCAAATAATATGTTATCGATAGTTGAAAAGTTCGAACTTATACAGATCTACTAAGTGCATTTTCTTGAAACTTCCTGAATCTTTTTCAATCAATCTGGTATGTGCATCCTCTACAACCATGACATTCCCCAATACTACATTTCTTTGAGGCGTTTTGCCAAATAGCTCCAAGACAATGCTTCTATATTAGTGCAAGCTTCTGACTTAAACTGTGTATGTTTTTAGCTCGATGTTTCGGAACACTCAGTGACCCACTATGCTTTCATATTTTTTTTTTTAAGGCATTGGAGTTTGGGGAGGTGTTTTCACATAACACTCCAACCAAAGCAGATAAAACATGGATGGATAGGGACTTTCAGGTCTAAAGGGTGCACCACGAACTATCAGGACTTAAGGGGGTCTTGAGAAAATTTTGGGGGTTTTAGGGTCATTAGGAATTGTTGGGAGTTTCTAGTGGGCCAGGAACTTAACAATGGGTGAAATGTTAGCTGTTATGGGTAGGGTAGGAATTAAAGGAAAATTTCAATAGTTTAATATTTAATGGTTTTAAAAATCATAAAAGATTCTCACAATGTGATATTTGATTTTTTAAAAAATTTATTTAGTATCATGGATTTTGACATTTAACTTTTCTAACTAGAGAGATTACATAGAATAAAATATAGATATTTCAATAGATTATTTAAACTCATGAACCTGTTTCAAAAAATACTCGACAAATTTGCAAGCATAAAAAATGAAGTTTAATGCATTAATTTTGTTGGATTAATATTTTATAAAAAAAATTCCATATTGTGTATAATAACATAAAAAAATATCCCTATCAAACCATTTAGCTCCAACTTTGATAAAACTTATAATTTAATCATTTTTGCAAATTGCTTAGCAAAAAGTTAAACTTTTAATATCTAACTAACATGAAGGAGTTTTGATTCGAAAACTTTCTAGAAGAATACTATCAAGATCCCCATACAAAGTGTTTTGCACCATCAATCATAGATTTTGATATTTAATTATTTATATAAATTTGATCAAGCTGCATCACTACTTTTAAGGATTCTAGCTGAAATAATGGAGATTCTTCTTTAAAATGATGAGAGACTTAACAATTGAGAATAATTAATGAATTATGATTAGTAGCTACTCAAACGGAGAATTCAGGTGCAAAAAGTTTAAAATTTGTGAATTTAAAATAGGGGCCAACACATCCACAAACTATTGGGGGTGAAGGGTGGAGAGGAGGTCGGATTCAATTCGATTAGGACCCGATTATTATCCATTTTAGTGATATTTTTTTCTCAAATCCTCAACCATTATAATAAAGAGATATGAAGAGATAGTGTCCCCTTTTCTAAGGCCCTTGCTACAATTGAAGAAGCCTTTGAGATGACCATTGATCAAGATAAAGAACCTAGGGATGGTGACACACGAGTGTATAATTTCTAGAACTTTACCTTTAAAACCAAATCTCCTTAGCATCTCAAAAAGGAAGAACCAAGAGACTCTATCACATGCTTTTGGAATTTCAAGATTAAGATCATACCTACTTTTTTTTTGTTTTTAGGGAATGTAGGACCTCGTGGGAGGAGATGTAAACATCAAGAATTTGCCATCCAAGAACAAAGCCCTTATGATTAAGAAATATTAATCTTGAGATGTATGGTTTCATTCTATTGACAAACAAGTTGGAGAATATTTAATACATTATGATGCACAAGCTAATAGGCCTATAATCTACTATGGAAGTGCTCTCATTATTCTTTGGGCTAAGAAGAAAATTGATTTATTGTTAATTTTTTTGAGAATGCTTCTAGTTCATAATAGAATTCATGACCATTAGCTATCATATTTTTCCCATAATATACTAGAACTAATAGAAGAAAGCAAGGAGAATTCGTTTGGGCTAGGAGGTTTGAAGGATGATAAGGAAAAATAAGCAGATTTAACCTTTGATTCCATTATAATTATTGACATTAATTTTTTATCTTCTTCTTATATGATATTAAGAATGACCTGCAACATCTTGTTGAAAAGGTGATATCGATAAGGGTATCCTTGTTGAATATTTATTGAAAGTGAGAAAACAAAATCAATGTTATATTTATCCTCAAAGAGATAAAAAACCATCCTCAATAGTTAATTTGGAGAACTATTTTTTTCTATTTTTGAGGGAAGACTAATGAAAAAAATTAGTGCTTGTGTCTCCTTCCTTGAGCCATTGTATTCTAGATTTCTACTTCCAAAAAAACTCTTCTCTATGGAGGACCCAATTCCCTTCTTCCTTACGGTTCTATCTTGGTTATAGGTATCCATATCTACCACACTAATATACATGGCCTCTTGGATGAAGAGGATATTTTTTGAAATGGAAACCTTTTCCTTATATATGTTTCTAAAACTATGTTTGTTCCACCCTTCCACTTGTTTTTTAATGTTGATTAGTTTTTGGGATAAAATAAAAATCTTCATCCCATTAGGTTTGATATTCCACCATTCAGTAATTTTTTTCTAAGATCAAGGTGGGGAGGCACACACTATTTCATATCTAAACGAAAAGGCCCCACAAGTCCTATGGGATTCCCAATTGAGGAGGATGGGACTATGGTCTCATCCCTCCTAAGGAAAGTTTTTAAGGGAATGTTTAGCAACAATATTCCAAGATCTTGATATAGAAAATCTATCCAATCTTATCTAAATAATATCCTTCCCTATTCACTTTCTTGACCATGTAAAACGAGGACCTTTTAAGTCCACATATAGGATCCTGTAATCAACAATGAACAACAAAAAATCTATCATACTATTTGTGTACTATTTTAGACCTCTTGACTTCTCTGAAGGCTAGAGGGGGGAGATGAAGTCACCTACCACCATCCAGTGGAATACCTTATCCTATATAATAGAGGATGAAATATTTTCCCAAACTTCCTTTTTGGTAGTCCAAGTGAGTTGGAAGCATAGACAATGGATTAATTTTATTGAACGTTGTTTGAGAATAAGAGGAAGTGAACTTCTAAGTTATTCTTGAGGTAGAAAGAAACTTTCCCTTAACATTATTTGGGTTTCACATAGGTTCTAAACCCACTAAAGCACCCTTTTCCTCACTAAATAAATAATCAACACTAGTTCATATCCTACCAATGACTTCCTTGAAAGTGGCATGCAAAATTTTCACCTCCTAAATTAAGAGAATGTCTAATCTATTATCAACAATACAAATTTTTAATAATAGTTGTTTGTGGGGAATATTTAGTCCCCTTATATTTCAAGAAAGGATCCTCATTGGTTGCCTTTCCTAGAGGTAGACATCATCAATGCCTTTTTCCTCCCATTGGCCACTTCCCTATTTGTTTCTTTGGATCTGATTTCCTTGCTAGTAGGATACCCTCTATTTTCATCTTCCACATCAACAGGGTGCCTACCCTCTCTGTTAATAGATATTTTTTCCAAAGGAGAACTAATTTTAGCTTCTCCACTGTAGTCATATCAAATTTGACCATGCATTTTATCTCTTTGTTCTCTTTAGTAGGGATTTTCTTTTCTTTTTCTTACTTATTGGGTTCAATA
>VDFB02124854.1:0-26993 GCA_007258455.2 Sequoia sempervirens | reverse complement strand
AAATAAATAATTATATATAAATATAATTGAATGAGACTTAATCCCCACACATACAATTTATACCCCTACACAAAACATTCAAAAATAAATAAAAGTAAAAATAAAAATAAGATTATAATTATTCAAAAGTGATGAGATACTAACAATATATTTCCTCCTTTTTTTCACTTTTAAAAATATGCTTTATACAATCAAGTGAAAATCTTATGAATTAAATGTCTTTACATGGTTCTTTTATCTTCCACTTGCTTTCTTGTATGCATTTCTTCTACCCGATTTCTTAAACGAATTATTGTGGATGTAATTAACTTCAATTTACTTTGATAGGACGTCTTATCGACTTTTACTTAATCAAAACAACTCGCTTTCTTATATTAATTATTATTTAATTACTAGTATATACCCCTAAATTAGAAGATCAACTTCCAACCATCCTTACACTCAACTAATTAATCAATAAATTTTAATCACTAAAAAAATATTACAAATATAAAATTATTAAATCCTCCTTTGCGGACTGATTAACTCATAACTTTGATTGATAATTTTTTTTTTTATAAGCATTATATCTCTTTGTATTATTTAATACTTAGATAAGCATCAATCTCTTAATATATATATGAAAAGCACGTTCAATAATGCATATATAATTATAGATTGCAAACTACCGCCAACATTGACTAAGGAATGCGAGCGTCCACACACTGGCACGGCAGGCGTGCTGGCTTTGATTCTTTCTGGGTCTCACTCGTATTATTTTTTCCAATCATGTATGCATGCGACAAAGAGAAATTTCCAAACTGTTCTTTTATTTTATTGCAATTGGGTAGATTGAAAGGTTCGATGGGCATGTTCATAGTTTTTAAAATAATTATAAAATTTATTAGTGTTAGGTGTTTGTTTTTTCTTATTTATAAAGTAAAGAGAAATTTTCAACTGTTCTTTTATTTTATTACAATTAGATAGATTGAAGGTTTGTTGAGCATGCTCATAGTTTTAAGAATAGATTATAAAATTTGTTAGTGTTAGGTGTTTATTTATTTTTATTTATAAATTAAAGAGAAATTTTCAACTGCTCTCTTATTTTATTGCAATTAAGTAGATTGAAAGGTTAGATAAGCATGCTTAGAGTTTTTAAAACAAATCATAAAATTTGTTATTGTTAGGTGCTTATTTTTTCTTATTTATAAATTATTTGGTCCACTAATCTTGTTATATTAAAAGTTGTCTTGGCTCATTTAATATGATTGAATATTTTTATATTATATATTAGTTAACTTTTTGTAATATTATATATTGAGATGTATCAATAAGATTTTTATGAATTTGTTTTCAAAATTTATAAAATATTTATCCTTTTGTTTTTAACATTTTAGAAGTCTCACAATCTGCATTTCACGCGTTTTCTCTTACATGGTGATATGTGGAAGAAAAAGGACACCTTCACTTCAAAGTTTTAACATGACCGAAAGCCTACAAATGATTTGCAGTGAAGAAAAGGCAGAAAAAAATGTGAGACGTGCACCCAGGGCGGGCTTTCTAACCGAGCATTGACTGCTTCGGGTTGCCGTGCCTGTGGCCCCGCCCTAACCTTACCATTCTGAATGGATTCGTTCTCTGTAACTTTTCCTTCCTCCGTTTTCCCGTATAAGTTCGTTTCATACCAATACGGATTAAATAAGATTTTTCTTTCTGATTAAATAAGATTGAATAAATATCTTATAAAAATCTCGTCCGAAAAAGGAAAGCACATGATTAAAAAAAAATCATTATTCTTTAATATTTTTATTTAATAAAATTTAATGAAAAAAATATTAAATTTGATGTTACAATTTTTTTACAATTCATGTTTATTAATAAATTATAGAAAATTTATGTTTGGGAATATTTTGAAAATTATTTATTTTTACGTTAATGTTATATTTTCATTTAAAAATTCATTTGTGAAAAATTCATTTTAATAAGTGTCATAAAAATATGTTAGAAATTATAATTGATACTAATCATTTAAAAGTACTAGCAAATATTGAGTGTTTTTTTAATTATTAAATATAGTGAGAACACCAGAAAACATTACATGTTTTTGTTATGCAATACTACTGTAGAACCTGTCCATTCTTACACGACTTTGTTACCCTTTGTTTGCCCCTTTACATTGTATATATTGCTTCCCTTCACAAAACAAAAATAGTAGTATATACAATTTGTCTATTATATACCTTACATTGCTTCCATTGCTTACCCCATTCTAGACAAATTCTACGTTTGGTTAAAAAATTACAAAACATCTGAGATATATAACTTGTGCAAGTTTCATCCCTCCTTGGCAAGTCCCATGCCATCTTGTACCAAGTTCTTCATGCCTAAAATTATTTCAGCTGCTAATATTTCTTCATTGGTGAAGTCTTCAATGCTAAGCAAACCTAGAGCTTCTGCATTAGGAACCTCTTTGGCAATCTTCTCATTGAATTCCTTCGAACACTTCCAAGGCTTTCAGGAAGACCTTTGTACTGGGTTGCCCCACCTGCCCAGTGTGACCACCCCTGACCTCATGCAAATTGATCCTCAAGGCACCCTATTCCAACAGCTTGAGAAATTTGAACTTGGAGACTTCAACTGTAAGAGAAAACATCCTCCCACTCTCATACATGGATTCTTAACATTGTACCAACACATATCAATACAACAAAGCAATGGGCACCCTAATGGAGGTTCATTAAATAGTGTTATCTTACATAAAAAATTAAAATAACTTGTGTTGGTAGGATTGGTATTAAGGGACATTGTAGCCCCTATATGTTCATCAGATGGGAAATGGATTGCTAGTGAAGACTCAACTTCTAGTGTTATATTAATATATACAAAGCTTCCTTCTCCTAACATAACAGGCAGGATCTTCACATTGTACCTATACATATAAATATAGCTAAACAGGTTCCATGTTAAGCCTTACCTATTAGTGTTATGTGCATGCTTACAAAACTCCTTCCCCTCAACCCCATTGAATGAATTCTTGACATTGCAGCCACACATATCAATGGAACAGGGCAATGGAACCTTAGTAACCTTAGTCAAAACCCATAAAATCTTTTGGCAGTGGCTACAAAATAAACGTTTAAAGCTTTACATCAAGTTCTCATAGGGGAAATAGGACACTAAGTTATTTAGCTATCCATGAAAAATTTAAACATGAAATAATCTTTTGTACTAGATCTTCAATCAGAAGTGTATCATCTGCAACGTTGCATTCTGTTCATTGGAATGACAATTTTCTTTCCCATCCATGTTTCAAAAGAAATTAAGAAGCCAATATTACAAACTATGAATTACTACAGCAGACTTAATTAAATTTCTCTATATGCAAGTTTAGATCCCCAATATCTTATACAGATTAGAATCCAAACTCCCAAAGTCCCATATAATCAACACATTGTGGAGATAATATTTATCACTGGAAGTTGAATGAAAAAGAAAAATACTTAGGTTACCAACTAAAAAATGAGATACAGTTTGAAAAAAAAACCACCAAATCCACCTTTATCTCACAATTGGTATTGAAGTTCAACGAAATCTTCAATCTTGACAAATATAACATGTGGTTAAGAATATGTCCCTAAGGTGATGTGGTCTTGTCCTTTAGTTATTCTTTATTATTCTTCACTAAACTTTCAAATATACAAAATGGTTACAACCATTAGAAATTCATAATATGCATATACTTGAATGTCATACCACATCACTACAATCCCTCCTTATTAGAGTAATTGACTTTTACTACTGAATAGTCTAAAGATACTTTCTCCTAATTTACTTTGAAGAAGTAATTGACCATTAATGTTAATGACTTATTTTTACGAAGCACATTTATATCTTTTTGTATTACACTGCCAACCATTTTTTCTAATATGTTAGCTTTAAGCCTTTATAGGTTGATAGATGAAAACTGAGAAAACTGAATAACATTATTGTAGACATCATATTTACTCCCAGGATAAGTTCTAATGGTCTGTACTTAACCTCAATTAAAAGATGAAAGGAGTTATAATCCAACTATTTGTCACATATTTCTCAAAAGACACATTTTTCTCCTATGATTGAAATGCATTTCATTTACTTCATTTTTCAGTTAGTTGTATTTCATTTTTAAGTAAAATATGTAAAATTTAGCATATCAAATTAGTCACTTTTAACTCTGAATGCCTTGCAATAGATTTTTATTTCCATAGCATGCAACCATACAGCATGCTAGCTAGGATATGACACAACATGCTAGCTAGGATATGACTTATATTGTCTTTTCTTTTATGTATCTCTTCAACTGATAAATTCATATTGTATTTGTACCACATTATTAAGTTTTCTAGATGAACTTATCTTTAAATTTGTGTTAAACATTCCTCATATCTAATTGAAATCTTTCCTTTATATGCAGGTACATTTTTTGTCAAGGAATTATGCCAGAAAACTTTCAGCTGGAAACAAGAAAATTATGTACAAAATACTATCCATGCCAGAAAACTTTCAACTCAAAACAAGAAATTTAGTTACAAAAAACTATCCACTGAAGGAATTTAGTTCAAAGCCTTCATAAATAAGATCCATTCTTATGAGACAAGGCCAAACCACAACTCAAAAGAGGGAGAAGCAGTGTACAAGAATCACAGGCCAAAAACAACAAAACAAATGTTAACAAAGAGCTTTTGTAGCCATCTTACGGACTCAAATAAATTGAATTCCCCTTTCAACATAATGGATATATGAGCATTTGGCATCGACTTCACTAGAATTCTCGCCTACCATTTTGAGTTCCCCATGGTAAATTGTTCTTCTTTCTCTTTATTGTGTTCTTGCTCTCCATTTCTCTCTAATGTACACATCATGGCAGCTTCCATAAAATTCCATCACATTATTTTCCTAACTACTATCTTTAAGTCCCGCAAAAAAAATCCAAACTATAAAAATTGCAAATTCTCTGTTTGTGCCACACTATGAAGTTTTGTAGATCAACTTACCTTTACATTTGTGTTAAACTTGGTCATTTCTAATTGGAATTCTCTCTTTATATGCAGGTAAATTTTCTGTCTTAGAATTATGCCACAAAAGTTTCAGCTGGAAACAAGAAATTTATGTACAAAATTCTATCCACTCAAGGAATTTAGTTGAAAGCCTTTATAAATAAGATCCATTTGTACAAGGGCACCAATTACTAGGGTTGCCAAAAGCAATTTGTACAAGAATTTGCATAGTTTGTTATATCCAAAAAAATATTCAATTTTACAATTTTCTCCATTTCCTTTCATATACAAATATTACACATTCAATTCAGTAGCAATTTTCAAAATGCATAAAGTTATATGTTTTACAATTCTCACTACTATACCACATTTATCCCTCTTATATCTTCAACATGTCTTCGGCGCCCCTATTGTACACACCAAGGTGCCATTGCTAGTTTTATATTCTCAATGATTCTTTCCTTGAGTGGGGTCGGGTGGGGTTTTGTAAGATACCATGGTTTTAGTGGTACACTATTTCCTTGAATTGGAAGCAAAACTAGAAGCAAAATTAGAAGCAAAAATGGGAGTAGGCCATGGAAGCAAACCCGGCCATTGGGCAACTAATTCTACCCACTTTTGATCAGCCAGCCTCTCGCTATTTTAGGGTGCTTTCTGAGATGCTACAATTTCCCTAAGTGCTAACCGGACAAAAAGCCTAACACAAAAGCCGATAATCGAAGGACTAGCCTATTTTAAGGGCCAAGTTTAGTGCCAAACCTAAATTGTTTAATTCATGGCCTGAAATACACTTTTCGTAACCGCACCAGCATGACTTCCTATTCTATTGTTGTGTTTAGTCTAATGAGGGTTTCATTCTTGGGAAATGTGGTTATTGATTGCTAATGGTCAAAAATGTCATATTAATTATTATTACTAAAGGTGTTCCCTCGTTGAGCTTTTCCAACTTGTTTTCATAGTGAATGGTGTAGATTGACGGTTTGGGGATGGACTATGATGAAATGAATCTCAGTCGTTCATCATTTTTTGCCATTTTTTGGCTATTTTAGCCCCTTTTTGTTACTCTATTGTTATTTCTTTCCACCTCGCCCAAACTCGCCCCTCATTGCCAGCGCTCCTCACTAAGGTTTCCCATCTTTTATTTTCATTATCAATGATCTCAAATTGATTATAGCTGCAAGATGATCTACTCTTTCCTCACCGTTCGATCTACAACGCTAAGTACAATGTTGTGTAATAACTGCTCATCTACTTGTGCCTAACACACCTAGGGTTTTTCAGAGCCAGCCTTATCCCTAGCTTCATTGATTTTATCTCATTGCTTTTTTGTGTTCAATGAAGCCTAATCCAATGGCATCTATTCTACCACATCTAGTGGATCAAAGAAGGAACCAAAAAAAATTGCTACCACTAGCGATGCTTTTCATGAAATCACACCATCTACAAACTTTGCAATCGTTGATTTTGCAAACAATGTCAGGGGATTTACACAAGCCAGCTATCATAATGTATCTGAATGGTACTAATTGAGAAAGAAACGTCGGTCAAAAAAATAATGATGTGCAGCGGGGGGAAAAATAGAGCAAGTACCTTCAGAAGGAGGGCTACTTCATAATTTATTTATAGCCTAAATCCTTCAAAATTGAAAGAAGTGGAGCCGGAAAATCCTATTTGTGCTAAATTGGGAGGCTCTACGAGGATCGAACAGTGCACGATGAGAAACTATGGCTTTGGTTTAGTCTGAATCCTGTAATAACAATTAAAGAAGGGTTTCAACTGAGAGAAAAATATAAAGCTAGGGTTTGAACAAGAGGTGGGGTTTCTTCAACCTGCCATATTTACCATATTCTTTCTTCTCTCTTTTTTTCTTGTTTACAAAAGTCCCTCTTGATAGACGATAAGACTAGTAAACAAATGTATGATAAAAGAAAATGTAGGGAAAGTGTTTAAACGATATATTAATACTCCTAGTAAGTAATAAAAAATAAAATAATAAAATAATAATAATAAAATAAAATAAAAGTGATGGTATAGTGGATAGAAGGAAATAATATTAATGTGATGATCGTTATCCAATTGTTTAAGGAGTTTCTAGGGGCTCTTATATTCAAAGTAATATTATGTTATGATAGGTTTTGAATGGTGATTTGAGAAAATGCAAACCTTGTGGGTATTGAAGGCTAAAATGTAATATCTCTAAAAGGAAACTATATTGATGTATACTTAAGTGATCAAAACGATAAATATATTTGTCAATAGGAATATGATCCATAATTAGGCATACTCAAATAATGCGTCATACTAGGCATGCTCATTGGAAGTGTTTGAAGCATTTTGTATTTATAGCCTAAATCCTTTGAACACTCCCAAGGCTTCGGAAGACCTTTGTACTGGGTTGCCCCACCTGCCCAGTGTGACCACCCCTGACCTCATGCAAATTGATCCTCAAGGCACCCTATTCCAACAGCTTGAGAAATTTGAACTTGGAGACTTCAACTGTAAGAGAAACCTACAATGCAGTCACAATATATGAATACACATAATTCACAAAGCTATAATTTCTAGAGAGAAGAGGGAAAGTGTACAAGCATGAACAAATATAAGGTAAGGTCTAGGGAATACACAACCAAGAAGACTGGAAATGAAAGCTTCAAGGTTAACTATTAAAGTTACACTACTATCCTGTATAATGGGCTCATATGTATCCAGAGTGCCCAGTGAATGAACCTAGGCTCTAATACCAGGTGTAACGCCCTGCCAAGGAACCCTAGAGGACAACCCAAACTATGCCACATTATTGAAACATGTTTTTTTTGGTATAAGAAATAACAAATAAATGCATAACATAATGTGTACTCTAATCCTAGGTCCTCTAAGGTTCTTTGACTACACTACTCACAAAACTAATAATCCAAATAACTAGAATCATTTCATTAACTACCAAGATATCATGATTTAACTAACAAGCAAGGTTCATTTTAAAAAATCACATTAAATGATTCTGCATAACATATCAACTGATCTAGTCAACATTAAGTTCATTTCTAGCTAACTGCATATACAAAATGCATTACATCATAGTATTCATTTCAAGAAGAATACATCAATATCATTACATCATTACAATCTTTACAACAATGGGTCTCAAAGTACATGTGGGAAGAATACATCTAAAATTACAATAAGAGATACAACAAATATAAAATCCATTACATAAACATAAAACTTTGTCTCCTCAATCAGGTGTAGGATCTGGAGTCCACAACATAACGAACAATCTCCATGCACATGAACATGCAACAAGGATACCCAATGGAGGAAAAAGCACCAACCTCCTGACCATGTGGAACCTTGAGGTCCACCCCCCTGCTAGGAGATAACACTAGGTCCCAATACAAACAGACAATCAGGAAAGCAACAAACTAACACAAAAAGGGTTATACATGACTCCAACACAACACTACTAACAATACCAACATCACATACAACACTTGCATCACTTCCAGAGGCATTCACACAACAAAAGGAGAAAAATACAACTAGAGAATTCTAACTACAATAGGGAGAAGTTTCATCGCATGGTCCTGGCATGGGTTGTCCTAGTGGTCTCTCACTAGACCTCGATCCCCATCTATGGTTGTCCTGGTAAACCTCTCACTAGGTCCCGACCCTATAGGGTGACACATACAAAACTAACATTCCTTTCAAGAGGAAAATGAAGTTGATCTAGCTAACCAGACCTTCTCAACCCATCCTTAGCCTAAATGAGCACTACAAGCATGGATGAGGCATCCATTATCTTGTTTAATGTGAAATCTACCCATTCCCCCTAATTCATTTTTAGGTTATATCATTAATGAATGTTGGGTTTTCTTCTTCATAAATTGCAATTATTTAGGCTTGAATTTGAATTAAAGGGGGAAATTAAGGAAAATTAACCTCAATTAATTAGTGAAGCCCTAAGTTAGTGTGAAAGTGTAAAGGTACACCTTACAACACCAAAAATAAGGCACAGTTAAGTCCAGTTTAATAAATAGGCCCTAAACTTAATGTGAATATGGAAAATACATATTACAACACTAAATTAAGGCATAATTTAGTTTATTTATTTAATAATATTTCTCCAAATTAAGTGTGAAAAAGGGATACTTTTTCCTACACTATACATCCTTATAAAAGACATTTCTCCTTTAAATTATTCCTTCTTTCCTTAAATTGTCTCCTAAGATAAAGTCTTTTCATTTTTTTCTTGGAGGATCTAGTGTCATTTACCTCTTGTTGACTACTTTCTTTCTTTGGATCTTTTCCTTTAGATCTCTTTTAGGACTCTCCCTATTTCATGGATGTTTCTCCCTTTTATGCAGTTTCCTTGGGATAACATATACTATCCATGACATATAGATTTTCAAGCAATTTCTTTGATTTCTATATCACCTCCCACATTGTAAATTTGTTGGAAGGATCCCCTTGTGTTGAAAAATCAATTCTATGAATCGGTTGGTTGAACACTTTATGTTTGTTGTATGATGGGTCCATGATCTTCTCAACTCCCTTGAGGTCCATGGGCATTTTATTGATTTTCAAGTTTATGTCCTAGGGGAAATCCATACAAAAATCCTTGATCCTTACCTCATGTCCATCTAAATAATCTACCTAGTATTCCTCAAGTTCTTTTTCATATTTATGGAATGCTCCAATCATATTCCCTTTCTTTTCAAATCAATTAAATCCATTTTAGTGTCATGGAGGTTCATCAAATAGATGACCAACTCAGTCAACAAAAATAGACCCTTAATTCCATTTATTTTTTTTATTTTCGACTATTTATTTATTTTTTATTCATTAAAATATAAACTAAAAATATTATTATTGACAAAGAACAAAAATTAATAAAATTAAAAGTCAAAGTAAAATCTACTTAAATAAAAATATATTTCTTTATTCTTTAAAATAAATAAATTATTATATATAAATATAATTGAATGAGACTTAATCCTCACACATACAATTTATATCCCTACACAAAACATTCAAAAATAAATAAAAGTAAAAATAAAAATAAGATTATAATTATTCAAAAGTGATGAGATACTAACAATATCTTTCCTCTCTTTTTTTCACTTTTGAAAATATTCTTTATACAATGAAGTGAAAATCTTATGAATTAAATGTCTTTACATGGTTCTTTTATCTTTCACTTGCTTTCTTGTATGCATTTCTTCCACCCGATTTCTTAAACGAATTATTGTGGATGTAATCAACTTCAATTTACTTTGATAGGACGTTTTATCGACTTTTAGTTAATCAAAACAACTTGCTTTCTTATATTAATTATTATTTAATTACTAGTATCTACCCCTAAATTAGAAGATCAACTTCCAACCATCCTTACACTCAACTAATTAATCAATAATTTTTTATCACTAAAAAAATATTACAAATATAAAATTACTAAATCCTCCTTTGCGGACTGATTAACTCATAACTTTGATTGATAATTTTTTTTATTATAAATATTCTATCTCTTTGTATTATTTAATACTTAGATAAGCATCAATCTTTTAATATAAAAATAAAAATAATCTTCATGAAAAGCATGTTCAATAATGGAAGACATTTTCAATTTACACTAACAAACTAGTATTTCATAATCATTTCTTTGTCTTATCATCTTTACATTTGTCATAATCTCCCACTTGCTCTTGTTGAAAGACCTGGAATTGCTAAGCATTGGACTTTGCACCTTCTCATCTGCTATGATTGCTTATGTTCATTAGCTCATTTGAAGGGATTGATGATTGATGAAGACTGACTAAAAGGTTGGTTGCTAGGAACATTGCCTCCGTTTCTCACATTAAAATTCTTGGATAGGCTATGGGAATTATAGTTTGGGGAGAGGAGGGGGTAAAGGCCAAAAGAAACTGACCAAATTTATTGCTTTTAGCTATTCTTACACCCATTTCTTTTGAAGCAGAGATATATGTTTGTGATAGTAGGATTAGATAGGAAATAGTATTATAATTTATAATTCATATTGACATTGCACATGGTCTTTCATTTTCATATTGAAGGGTCTTCAACCAAAACAAATCACATCAAATTAGATATTTTGTGGAAAATTTGATAAAAAAAATTATTATCATTGTTAAAGTTAATAGCCCACTAGGGGAGAGTTCCCGGTAGTTGAGCACCCTACAAATTGGACTTCTCAAAATCCTATGTGGAAATTTCAAATCACTCCCAATTTTTTACAGCAGCTTACTTGCCAAGTCCCCTACTTATAGCTAAAGTTTCAAGACCACCATCAAATATGCTGCCACATCAATATGCTTTTTGTCAAGATGTCCAAAAACCCTCAAAAAGATGAGACCAATAGTTGTACGTTCCCATGGCATCACAGGATTTGTATTTTATGGATAAAAATTGTTTACAATTGAATATTAAAATGCCCCACTATAAGACCCACTTAAAACTACTTATGTGGGCCCTCTCCCCTACTCATTGAGAAAGAAAAAGAAAATTCTCACCATCAATAGCCCATCATGTCTGCCACCTGCATTTCACGCGGTTTCTCTTTTACCAAGAAATTGATAGGATACCTTCACTTCAAATTATTTCGCAACATGGACAAAACAAAATTGTCGTTCATGTCCCCATGGTTTCGGCTGTTTTTCTCTCTTTTTCCATGCAGGACGAAGGAAAGTTTATTGTTGTGGGTGATAGGAGTCCAAAAACCATGACCGAAAGCGTACAGTGATTTGCAGAAGAAAGGCAGAAAAACGTGAGAGGTGCAGCCAGGGCGGGCTTAACCGGAGCATTGACTGCTTCGGTGGCCGTGCCCGTGGGCCCCTCCTTGTACCTTACCTAGCGCATCATGTCTGCCACCTGCATTTCACGCGGTTTCTCTTTTACCAAGAAATTGATAGGATACCTTCACTTCAAATTATTTCGCAACATGGACAAAACAAAATTGTCGTTCACGTCCTGTTCGTTTCGGCTGTTTTTATCTCTTTTTCCACGCGGTTTGTACGCCAGTCAATCTGCGCCTTACTTTTCTGCCTTGTTGGTACAAGGTGGCTCCACCTCTCACATGTCTCATCCTTGTGCAAATGACAGTATGCTTTTGGCTCCAAGACAAAGTGCTTCACATTTTTCTTTCTTCTGCAAATCACATTTTGGTGATTTTGATTAATTTAAAGATTTAATTAATCAAAAATAAATTTAGATGGTTATGTTTATAGTTATCAGTTATTCAAGTTATTCGTGTTGTAGCTGTTGGACTGTTTTGTAATTCTTCTTTTTTGACAACCTTTCTATTGCCTTCTTTTATTGTAATTTATTTGCATTGTTTCAATACAAAAAAAGTAGAATAGTTGAAATATATATATTAAGCATTTTAAATTTTGAACATAATTAATATTTGTTACATAAAATTATACTCTTTGCTTTCAAAATAGTCATGTTGCTATTATAACATGTCGTCACTTTTACAAGCTTCATAATAAATTAGCAGTCGCACCTCTGTGTGCAATGGGTACATCGAAGAAATACTAGATAATATTGTGTTAATTTGGTTTTTTATTAAATGGGAAAATCCACTGAGAGATGTAAACAACAAATCCTTTTAGTTGGCTTTGGAGAAAGCATTAAAGGTATGAAGTTTCCATTGTGATGATCTAACCATTGTTTAAAATTGAAATATAAAATTCAGTAACGATAATCATGTGGATGTGAACTAAAAAAATCATCATGAAAAGAGCTGCAGAAAGGCTTTTTAAATAATAAACATAACTTTTAATGAAAAAAGGTAAAATAAAAAATGTTAAGTATCTAAACTCAGAATGAAACATTTTCCAAATATTATTGAAAAATTGCATGTTTGCTCTTTTGGAAAGGCTGGTGTTTATTCTTGAGCACTTGTTGCATATGTGTAATGCCAATCTCTTGTGTCATTTGCAATTAAATACTTTAAAATGTTTATCTTTTGTCATTTCCCATTTAAATATTTTTTAAATGCTAGCTTTGTAATTGCAAGTTAGAAAAGAAGCCCAGCTTAAAGGTAAGCAAACAATTACCATAGTAGTGTGGTGATTATAGTCTATCAAAAAGTGGACTGAAAAAAAAACCATTACTCCATATTGCAAGGACAAATCTGCAAGTCATTGTGGTAATTATAATTGTCCATTTGAGAAATGCAAGAAGAATTTTAGAGCGATTTATGTAATGAGTACATAAAATTAACGTAGATGAGACAATTGAGAAAATGGTAACAATCAACAAAAGATCTTATAACGAAGAAATGTATTTTCAGAGTATTTTAAAACTTTGGATTGATAAAAAATTGTAAATTGAACTTGGTTGAACAACTTTTGAAACTGACTCTCAAAATCAATATTATGGAAAATTGGTATATAATGCAAACTCGTAAAGTCTTAGACAATTGCTAGTAATACAACCAAAACATTCTCATACTCTAATTTTTATTGAAACAATTTTAAGTAGTAGCAGATGCTTTTTTCCTTTTCGGCACCCTATATCATCCTACAACACAAGCATGATCTCTTTCAAAAGGTTCTAGTGTCATCTGCTCTGATGGTTTGAACTGATCCTGTTACTTCTTGACTTCTTGAGCAAACACTACCTCTACTGGAACAGTTGAGTCAATGCAATTTGTCTACAAAATCATGTAAGCATTAAACCCACAACATAAAACATCCTCCAAATTATCTTTGATACATTAAACAAATTCAGAAGATGGGAGTAAAGCATATTCAAGAAATATTATACATTAAATGCAACAATACATGCCTAAATCAACAAGGCAAATTAAATCAGTGCACTATCCTTCATTGGAGAAGACTACATAGCTTTGTAATCCTAATATTCCAATACAAAATGAAATAATAGTAGTGGAACAATACATATGCCATCATCATCAACAAACCAACTAATCATACAAAGACATTCAATATACAACATTTATCCCCAAAATCAAATGCTTTATTCATCAAAATCAATATAACTTATTGTATTTGTAACTTGTATTTTAGATAAAATTAGAAATGAATGTCAAAGATTGTAGCACATATAGATGCACTAAATAGACAAGAAAAGTTAAATTAGTTTATGAAAACTCACGCATCAGAAAGTCTAATGTCATATGGCTTATCTCTTGAAGGAAGATTCAACGAAATAAAGATGTATTGAAAACTTGGACAATCATTTTGTTTGAATGGTAATGAATAAAAATTTAAATCTAACCAGAGTGTATGATGCTACAAAAACAATAACATATAATCATGTTTAAAATCTACATGTAAATATTTGAAAATCACATAATACTTGCTTTAAGTCTATATGCAAATATTTAAAAATTAAATAATACTTAATTTCTTTGAGGAAAAGCTCTAGGTTTTCCTAAGTTTATTTCATTCCATTATTTAGCACTTATTATTAATTGTTTAATTGAGCCACATACAACTAGAATTTGCAACACATGGCATCCATATGCACCCATGGACAAACACCTAATAGAAACCCTAAAATATTGCAAAGCCACTCTCATCACAATATCATGTGAGATGAAAAAACCAACATAAAACTATATCTAGTTAATGTAACACCTATGGTTAGAGAATGAGAAACCATGATAAAGACACATTAATGGAAGGTGATCTAGAACAACCACCATAATCATAAAGAGAAACTCCATTACCAAGAAGGATACACTTCAACACAACTTTGACGGTTGAAGTTACCATCCCTATGACTCCATATAATTGGATCCACTTTAACATAAAATTGTCAAGAAAGATCCAAATAATAAAGGGAAAGCAACCATAGCATTAATTAGGCTATGCATACCACAGTGTAAATGATAACCATAAATTATGACTATATAAAGGAGTTCTTACTATGAAGTGCATAATAGAAGTAACTAGTTACAAAACTCTTGAGAATTTGAGGATAAGTGAATCCACTAAAGAACTCAAGCATTAACACTTGACATAGTTTAAGATTTCCAAATCATGTTTGTTGAATGCACAAGATAATTGAGAGGGGGGTGAATTAGTTGTATGTTAAAATGCCAAAACCCTTATTAACATTCAAATTCTTATTAACCCTCAATCTGTTATATTGATTAAGCATAAAAGTAAATAATAGAAACAACAATACATAAACGCCATACACATTAGATCACTAGATATACATGGAAAACCCAAGAAGGTAAAACCACAGTGAGGATCAGCTCACAATATAAAGTAATTGCAACACCGAATACAATAGGCTCATTGTCGAAGGGCTCACTACCCATAAGAAAATAAGGGCTCACTGATAATAGCAATGGCTCACTGCTAGATTATAAAGAAGAAGATAAAGATTGTTACAATGAGAAATCCATCTCAAAGTAACAAAATAGTTCTGGACCATTGCATCACCAAATCATTTGTAGTCTCTTTGAAGAATGTAGAAACCTTTCGCTCATTGCTTCTAGTAGTCTAACACAATAAATCTTGCATTGGATTTCACACTTTCACACTTCACATCACAACATTTCACATCACACTCATTGCACACACATCCTCCATCAATTGATCACACATATATACCATCCTCAGCCTTGAAAATAATTTACAAGGTCGACTATACACCTCAAACATGCAAATTCAAAAAATTCGGCACCAAAACATTCTCTCGATGGAGAGGAATGAAAGTGGACCACATCACACCTTAACTCAGACCTAATTCCACACATATACACCACACTATGTGTCCACAAGCACTTAAGCATATCTGTAATTAGTGTAAATGCCCAAGGTTTTCCAAACCTGTGTTAACACCATTAAACATATAATTACATGCTTCCTTAGATCCAAAGACAACTCATGGACCACACACAACACTTACACACAATTCAGAATATTCCACCAACACCTTGAAATCCAACAAATCCTTCACAACATCTTTCACATGAAGAACATACTCATTTTGTACACCCAGTTAACCTTCCACATAATGTAGCACATGAATCCAATCTTGTAGAGCACCAAAACACAAACAACTTAGTATAGAGATAAATTTGGACAATATACGCTCACTCCCAGATCTACAAGACTAGAAACCACAATGTGGAGAAATCAGAGCAAAACCATTTCTCCTAGATAACACTGCTTTTACAGTTCACACACTGGTGAACACAACTTCTTATGCATAATGATCTAGAACTTGTTATTTTATCTTATTTATAAAATAATATAATATACTCATTTAAAATTTTTGATATAATAATATGCATACTTCTTCGTTTAGTAAATAAAGAGTTATTTTTTTACTTTACAACTATTCGATAATTTTATTTTTTATATTTAGTCAAGAGTTATTTCTATTTACAATTTTATTTTATTTAAATAGTTCTTGTAAAAAATTCTCAAGAAAACAAAATAACAACAATGTTCATAAGCAACACCCAAACAAGGTTTATGAAAGGTAGGTACATTTTGGAAAATTTAATCACTTGTTGGGAAACAATGGAGTGGGCAAGATACTCCAACCAAGATGTAGTAATGATACTCCTTGGCTTTGAAAAATCCTACAATAGAGTTGAATGGGCATACATAAGATTAAATCTTGAAGCCTTTGGATTTCCATGATATTTTTGCAATACAGTTACTACATTATTCAAGGATGTAGTGACATGGGTGGATATTAATGGTTCTCTTCTCGGGGAGTTTAATCTAGAAAGGTCAATTAGACAAGGTTGCACTTTGGCTCCTGCCTTGTTTGTCATTGCTTCAAATTCCTTGCATTATCTCTTAAGGGTTAATGATAACACCCCAAGATTGAAAGGAATAACCTTACTAGATAACAATGAGCTCATCAATATCCAGTTTGCAGATGACACTGCATTATTTCCAAATTTAAATAAGGCTAATATAAAAAACTTAATTGATAAGCTAAATTGCTTCAATGCAACCTCAAGAGATAAGGTTTCTCTTGCAAAATCCATCATGTTGGGTTGGCATGAGAAACCTCTAGATTGGTTAAGTTTGATATTCAATGGGGGTTCCCCAAGAAATAGATTAACTACCTGGGCATCCCATTTGTTGTCTACTCAAACTTGAAAGAAATGTAGTTTGAATCAAGGGCAAGATATAAAAGAAGATTGAGCATTGGAACATGTAGTTTTTATCACTTGCTAGAAGGATATATAATTCTTCAAAAAAATCTTGTTATCCTATAGCCTATACTTTTCTTTTGTGTGGTTCTTTAGTAGCTACCAAGAAGAGGAGATCCATAAAAATATAAGAGGCTTCTTGCGGTCAGATGGGAAGGGTAAAAGGAAGAAAAATGCCACCAAATGGAACTAGTGTTGTTTGAACAAAGTAGATGGGGGGCTTGGTTTGAAGTACCTAAGGCTCCAAGGTATGGATTTGGCCTCCAAATGGATCTTCAAAGCCTTGGAGGGAGATGAGCTAGGTGGAAGATCCTGGTTAGGAATAATATCAAGAATGCAACCCCTAAGCATGAAAATGCATGGAAAGGCCTCCCCTTCTGTGACCTTGTCAGCAATTGCAATTCTATATCCCTTGAAGGGTCAATTGTCCTTAAGAGCATTTGGAAATCATGTGAGCATATCAAGGAAAATATTACAAACTATAACTACATCAAGAAAAACACAGTGTCCACCCATAGATCTATTTGGTGGAACCTTGAGCATAATGGTAAACCAATTGCATTACTACAAGGTTGCTCAACCAAGAGTTGGGCTCATAAAGGCACCAAACACTTTAAGGATATTCTAAAATATGGTTACCTAAAAGATTGGAATGAGCTATGCAAAGAATACAATTTTTACTACTAACTGGAGAACCTATACAATAATAAGGGAAGCCTGCAAGGAAATGAGCTTCCCAATTGAATGAAATTTTAAACCAAAATAATTTCAAGAATTTCAATGGAAGGATGAAAACCAGCGTACAAAAATAATGTTGAACTAATATTCAACACTCTTGCTAATCAATAGGAGGCCATTGATCATGTAAACACAATATGGTGTACTAAGGCAAGCAAAAATGAATGGTCCAAGGTATTCAGGAGTAATTGGGAAAACATAATTCAACCAAAAGAGGCTTGCTACAAATGACTTTTGATTTTTTAGAAGCTTCCCTTCAAATTAAACTTTGAGGATATAGACATTTGTTAAGGCTCTTGTGCAGGGTACCAAAAACAATATAAATCACATTTTTTTTATCGCCTTTATGCAAAAGAGTTATGGATTTTTTTTGTGAAAAATAGTGCATATGGGATGCTAATAACAAACTAAGACTTGACTTAATTCTTTTAATGAAAGATAATAAAATACGTAAAGAACTCTCTTTGTTTTGGTTGTGTTTCTCCATGTTGAGATTCTATGGGCTATTTGGAAAGCAAGGAATGATGAGAAATTTAAATGAACTAGGAGGGCACTTACTGAGTCTGTTAAAAGACTCACACTCTATAATATTGCATTACAGGTTTCTCTTATAGTTGAAGTCTCCAAGTTTAAATTGCTCAAGCTACTGGAATAGGGCACCATAAGAATCAATTTGCATGAGGTTAGGTGTGGTCACATTTGGCAGGTAGGGCAACCTAGTACAAAGGTCTTCCTGAAAGCCTTGGAAGTGTTCTAGAAGGAATTCAATGAGAAGATTGCCAAAGAGGATCCTAATGCAAAAGCTCCAAGTTTGCTCAGCGTTGAAGACTTCACCATGGAAGAAATATCAGTAGCTGAAACACTTTTGGGCATGAAGAAATTGGTACAAGATGGCATGGGACTTGCCAAGGAGGGATGAAACTTGCACAAGTTATATATCTTAGATGTTTTGTAATTTTTTAACTAGACGTACAATTTGTCTAGAATGGGTGAGCAATGTAAGCTATATAATAGGCAAATTGTATATACTACTATTTTAGTTTTGTGATGGGAAGGAATATATACAATGTAAAGGGGCAAACAAAGGGTAAAAATGTCATGTAAGAATGGACAGGTTAGTAGTATTGCATAACAAAAACATGTTTTTTTTTGGTGTTCTCACTATATTTAATAATTAAAAAAAAACAATCAATATTTGCTAGTACTTTTAAATGATCAATATCAATTATAATTTCTAAAATATTTTTATGACACTTATTAAAATAATTTTTTCACAAATAAATTTTTAAATGAAAATATAACAATAACATAAAAATAAATAATTTTCAAAATATTCTAATTTATAAAATATTCCCAAACATAAATTTCTATAATTTATTAATAAAGCGGAATTGTAAAAAAATATAACATCAAATTTAATATTTTTCATTAAATTTTATTAAATAAAATGTTAAAGAATAATTATTCTTATTTAATCATGCTTTCTTTGCGCTTGAAGTCTCCAAGTTCAAATCTGCAAGCCATCGAATAGCACCTTGGATCAATTTGCATAAGGTTAGGTGGGGTCACACTTGGCTGGAGCAACCGGATAGAGGTCTTCTTGAAAGCCTTGGAAGTGTTCTAGAAGGAATTCAATGAGAAGATTGCCAAAGAGGATCCTAATGTAGAAGCTCCGTGTTTGATCAGCATTGAAGACTTCACCAATGAAGAAATATTAGTAGTTGAAACACTATTAGGCATGAAGAACTTGGTACAAGATGGCATGGGACTTGCCAAGGAGGGATGAAACTTGCACAAGTTATATATCTTAGATGTTTTGTAATTTTTTAACTAGACGTACAATTTGTCTAGAATGGGTGAGCAATGTAAGCTATATAATAGGCAAATTGTATATACTACTATTTTTGTTTTGTGAAGGGAAGCAATATATACAATGTAAAGGGGCAAACAAAGGGTAACAAAGTCATGTAAGAATGGACAAGGTAGTACTCTATAACAAAACATAAATAATTTATAAAAATATTCCCAAACATAAATTTTCTATAATTTATTAATAAACATGAATTGTAAAAAAATATATAACATCAAATTTAATATTTTTTCATTAAATTTTATTAAATAAAAATGTTAAAGAATAATGATTCTTATTTAATCATGTGCTTTCGTTTTTCGGACAGATATTGATAAGATATTTATTCAATCTTATTTAATCCCTAAAAATAAAAATAAAATCTTATTTAATCCCGTGTATTGAATGTGAAACGAACTAACACAGGAGAACGGAGGAAGGAGAAAAGTTACCAAGAACGAATCCATCCATAATGGTAAGCTACAAATGAGAGTACGGGAAAGGTTAAGGTGGGGCCCACGGGCACGGCCACCGAAACATTTAATGCTCCGGTTAAGCCCGCCCTGGCTGCACCTCTCAGATTTTTCTGCCTTCCTTCTACAAATCACTGTACGCTTTTGGTCATGTTTTTTCTGACTCCTATCACCCAGAACAATAAACTTTCCTTCGCCCTGCTTTGACCATTTCTTATCTTTGTTACCTTTACCACGCTCAGCCTGCTTCCATTGCTTTGCTTTGCTTTCTTTCTGTCAGCGCCATTCACTGCGACCCAATTCCATGGCGTCTACTTCTTCTACTGGAAGTAAAAGAAAGATTGAGGTTACTTCCATGGCCGCTTTTCATGGAATCGCACCATCTGCATCTACTTCTGTCTCAAAACGCACGCAAAAACCGTCCTGCGATGTATTCATCAATCATCGTGGACCAGACGTCAAACACACCTTAGCTAGCGTTCTGTATGGTATCCTTACTGGTATGTCACTCTCTGTTTTCTTGGATTCACAAGAGTTGGAATATGGTGATTTCTTGCCCCAAACAATAGAAGCAGCAATGGCCAGCGCTTTGCTTCATATAGCAATTTTTTCCAAGACGTATGCAGAATCACCCTGGTGTTTAGCAGAGCTCTCGTTTATGCTTAAATCTGGTGCCAAAATTATTCCTATTTTCTACCATGTGGATCCTAGTGATCTCAGATGGGTACATCAAGGGAAAGGAATGTATGTTCAGGCCTTTGAGGATCATGAGCAGAAGGGTAGATACAGCCTGGAACAACTTCAGGAGTGGAAGAGCGCACTCCACAACGTCTCATTTTACAATGGCCAAATCATTAAAACTAATGAGTAAGTACAACACATTTGGCCTCTCTATCTAAAAAAAAAAAAAATCATTTTTCTCTCATCTATGTATTTGATTTTTTAATTTTTTTACCTGCTCAGGGATGAGATGAGGCTGCTGAAGAATATTGTGAGTTGTGTTTTGAAAGAAATAAATATTAGTGTGCCATTAGTGGTTGCAAAACATCCAGTCGGTCTGAAAGAAATAGTGGAAGACTTTAAGGCGAATACTCTCCGATCTGCCCATGGTAATGAGGGTGTGCAAATCGTAGGGATTTGGGGCATGGGTGGTTCTGGAAAAACCACCCTTGCAAAAGAGTTGTACAATGAAATATCTTCCTCAATGGAGAGGTCCAGTTTTGTGTTTGATGTTCGAGATGCCGCAACCAAAGTCCTGCTGCATGAGAAGCAGAGAAAACTCCTCAATGACCTCGGCGCCAAAGATTTAGTATTTGACAATATTCAGGAAGGTATGAGAAATCTTTCGATGCGTTTGAGATCTGTTAGAGTATTGATTGTTCTTGATGACGCAGATAGTATGGAACAACTGGATGCTTTGTTACTACACGGGTACGTGACATCCTTATATCTTGGGGCATCTCCTCCATATATAAAATGAGACAACTCAATCCATTGTATGCAGAGCAACTTTTCTGTTGGCATGCTTTCCTAAAATCCTATCCACCTGATGGATTCAAAGAACTTGTTAAACAGTTCTTAAAGATATGCAATGGATTACCTTTGTCACTCAAGATGTTTGGAGCACAATTATATGGTGAGTCTCGTAAAGAGTATTGGGAGTCACAGCTGCATAATATCTCTAAAATAATGAGTAAAGATATCAAGCAAATACTTAAAATAAGTTATGACACACTTGATGATGAAGAAAAAGAGATGTTCCTTGATACTGCATGTTTCTTTATTGGACAAAAGAGTACCTTGGCAATTGAAGTATGGAATGGAAGGGGGTGTAGTGCTCTAAGAAGTTGGGAAAGGCTCTTGCACATGTGTTTGGTTGAGTTTGACAATAAAAATTACATAAGAATGCTTGATCATTTAAGGGACTTGGGAAGAGATATTGCAAATGAACAATCACCTTACGCCTTTGGTTTCCTCAACAAATTCTTGATGTTCAAAAACAAGTTCAGGTAAAAATATTCTTTTATTGTCTCACTAAATAGAAGTGAAATTAATTATTCTCTTATTGTATCACTGCTCAATACAAAACAAAATCTTTTATTGCACATGAATATTTGAGTTCATGAAGTTTATTTAATTTTAAATTTAAATAGTGTCTTAAGAAACCATTGATTAGAGCCAAATCTATTTTGCTATCAAGTAACCCAAACAATTTAACAATTTACTCTTGGCTGAATAGGTATGCATTTGAACAACCAATAAATTTATTTTAATATTGATGTTGTCTGTATTAACTTTTCTATATTTTAATTTTGTTTTCTTTCTTCTTCAAAAAAGAATAGGCATTCAAGGAATAATCCAGACCTTAAATCAAATAACATGGGAGCGTTATTATATGGTTAGTTTGCCCACATCTTTTATTTCTCTACTTCTTTGTAAAAACTTTAATGGTTTGTAGAAATTTATAGCCTTATATTTTTTATTTTATTTTCTGAATATTTCAAGTTGTTTCTATTAGGGATCACCATTAATGATAAAAAAAAATGTTGAGGATGATGAGTTTCGCGTTTGCGTTGATGACGGGAAACTCATGGTTAACACAAACGGAGGAATTTGGTCGCTCGCACCATCATTCGTTGGACTAAAATATTTAGTGCTTAGTGGACATTATTTTAATCAAGTAATGGGTGATGTATCAAGAGAGCTGGTCTGGCTTCGTTGGTTCCAAATTGGCCAGCGAAATCTTCCATCAGGGCTTCCATTGAGAAAGTTGAGGGTTTTAGAACTCTATGACGATGGTAAGGAGGGAAATCAATTAGAAGAGCTGTGGAGGGAAATTGACGGCGATGTAAGTAGCATCCGCTTTACCTGTTTTAAATGTTATATTTGAATCCTTTTATAATTGATGTATGCTTAACGTCTCTGTTGCAGATCCCTGTGCAGTTAAGGCAGCTGATTATTTCTCATTGCCTAAAATTTCAAGGTTTTCCAAAATCAATAGGACATCTCATTCATTTGAAACAGATAATAATCATTGTCAACCACTGTTTTACGAGTCTGCCAGATGAATTTTGCCTTCTTCAATCGTTGGAACACCTGGAGTTATATCGGTGTCACAGGCTATCATCACTACCGAGCAATTTCGGCAAATTGAGCAATCTGGGGCATCTAAGTTTGCATTGCTCGAAGTTGAAGAGGTTGCCGGTTACTTTTAAAAATCTGAAGCTCCTGGAACATCTCAATTTAGGGATGTGTGAAGAACTCACATACACATTAGAGGACTTAAACTTCCTGGAAAACATAACAAAGCTCGAGTAT
The DNA here is from genome assembly GCA_007258455.2 of Sequoia sempervirens. NCBI lineage: Eukaryota > Viridiplantae > Streptophyta > Pinopsida > Cupressales > Cupressaceae > Sequoia > Sequoia sempervirens. Next base: position 3,425 of record VDFB02124854.1, on the reverse strand, counting down.
TTGGACCTGTCTAAGTGCAAGCAATTGGAAGAGTTGCCTCGTCACATCACTAATCAGGTGTCCTTGAGAGATCTCCATTTTGATGCTACCAGTTTAAGGGATCTACCAGATAACATAGGTCAACTCAGCAGGCTGACAAAGCTGAACATATCAGATGTGTTGTTGACAAGCTTGCCGACCTCTTTTGGAGATTTGTCTTCCTTGACTAATCTTGTCATTATAGAGTGTCCTGAGCTGAAATGTCTACCTGACTCTCTTGGAGATTTGTCTTCCTTGACAGATCTTTGTATTTGTAATTGTAATAAGCTGGAACGTGCAGGAGTGAAATCTCTACCAAAATCAATTAAGCAACTGAATAATCTTCAAGTGCTGAATCTAGGGAGTTGTCCAATCAGCGAATTGGATTTTGGATTGAGCAACCTGAAGTATATACATTTGAGTGGGACAGAAGTGTGCAGACTTTCTTTTTCTGAAGCCTGTTGTCCCCACCTGGAGAGTCTCCATGTTGAGGACAATCGTCATTTAACGGAGATCGAAGCACTGCCAAGGAACCTCAAGTCAATATATTTGAAAGACTGTGAAATGCTGAAGAACATTCCAAGTTTTGCAGAATTAACTTCTCTGAGAGAATTTGATCTAAGAGGTTGCTACGGAATTGAGAAAATCGAAGGTTTGGAAAATTGCACAAGATTGGAAAATTTGACTGCTGAAACCTGCTGGGAGGTGCCGTGTATAGAAAGCTTGGAACACATGCAGAATTTGAAGCGCCTGCAACTCAGAGCAAACAATGGATCAGTTATTGGACGTTGCATTCAAAGGATAGAGGTAATAATAGTTTGTAGGAGTAAACATTTATAGTTATTTTCATGTGATTGCGCATTGACCGAATGTTGTGAAAGGAATTTGCAGAAATGGCCAGATGATATAATTATATGTGCACGGGCAGTCCCTGATGCGGCCTCACTTTTACACTCCTTACTCTCTCCGGATCTCAGCATCGTTGACTCCATCTCCAACCAGAATATTAATTCCTGGCCAAGTTTGGAGGTGAACAGTATCTCCGATGGTGATGCCATCATGTTCTGTTGGGTTATAAATTGTGTTTCTTCACAAGTGAGATCAAGGATTGAACTATGTTGCCATACGACACGTCATTCAGTAACGGTTGAAAAGGGTAGATGGGTATGGATATGTGTCTTCGCAAAACGTCCCTATCAAGAAACGTTCAATACCTACATCTGCGGCAGAAGTGGAGACAACGTAGCAGTGTGCGGAGAAGTGGAGAAGGGTTTTGCTGTGAGAGGGGCAGAGCAAACAGTAATGAAGTCAGTTCGCAGTTTACTGCCGCTTTTGTTGCAAAGGTGACAAAGCTACCATGCATAAGCAAACTTACAGCCACTTTATTTGTTTTGGCTAATTTTATATGCATTTAACTATTTGATACAATAAATTAAATTCTGTATGGTTTTTTTTTTCTTTAATAAATATATTTAGGTCAATTAAATAAATAGTTTGTAAATAAAATATGAATTTAGATTAATAATTAGGAGATTGAGATATGTGATTTTATAAGTCATTTTCATAAAAAATTATGTTACTCATAAGTTAATTATTGTGTTCAACAAACTTTTCATCAAAATAGATCTACAATATAAGGGAAAAAGATTGGATATACATTTTTTTATCAATACATTTCGTCCCACTTTGATCATGTGAACTACTAGGCAAATGCATATCAAAGTAAACAAGTAGTTAATATGTAAATGCCACAAGATGGTGTGCATACACCATGACATGGTGTGCTTATGCTAGAGACTTTGCATCATAAGGAGTAAAATGATTCTCAAATATGATTAATCATTTCAGTAGTTTATTAGATTTAATCTAATAAACTTGATACTCATAAGATGCCTCTATCTTTGGTTGTAGTTCTAAAAAATCTCGACTATTGAATAAATAATGTGATTTGAGAATTGTTCTCAACTAATTTTTGGTGGTCAGAGTTATCTAGGATACCAAACTAGATTATTAACTCAACAAAATCCTTATTCACTATAAGATCTTTCATATGAGCAAAAGTAACCCAATCATTGTCATTCAATCAACTCCAAAATATTGTGTTTTTTAAATTACTTGGAGATTTAGAGCTTCAAAACTTTCTATGAGATCCCAAAATCTATGGCAATATGACCTCATCCTTACATTTTTAGTTGTTGATCTTTTGATTGTTTGATGAACAACTCTAAGTCTATGAATATCTAAAGTTGCTTACATTTTATCTTTTTTTTTCTAAAATGCGCCCATGGACTAATGATTTATACTTAGCTTCATTATTTGTGAAACTAAATTAGAGGAAATTTTTTCTCATAATCTTATTTTTTGTTAGACACAAAAGATAAACTCTTTCTCCATACCCATTAGCACATCTATCTCTATCAAAGTATGACTTCCATATCCCTAGAGCATCATTATCTTCTTCCTTAACTAGTTTTGAACATAATTTATTTGAGGAACAATCTGATCTTCATCATAGATTACATGGGTTCCCAATCCTATTAAATCAAAGTTACCAAAAGGGTCCTAATATGATGTTTCATCTACACATTTTGCTAGAGCCTGATTTTATAAGCCTCAAAACTTGTAAACTCCATTAATGTCTTTATGCACTTTTCCTATTTTTTCCATTAGCTATACCCAATTTGAGAGATCTTCAATGAGTCCCTCCTATTAAAAATGCCAAAAAACCCTTAAAATTCCTATGTTTTCAATTTCCTAAGTTTTAACAAGGTTGGGAAGTTTGCAAGTTCACAAATTTTCTAAAACCTCAACATGCAATTTTTTTAAAGTTTTCAATGGTTTAATATGTCCCATTTCTTATAGGGGTAAGTGTACCAAGTTGTGACACAAAATGGCTCTTAAGAGGCCACTTTTTTTTTAAATCAACGAAATCTGATGTGCATGAGAAAATGAGGATAGAACGCTCAAAATTTGAAGATGTAGAAAGAAGAAGATTTGAAGCGCTCCGAGTATCATTTCTAAACTACTAATTATTTTGAAATTAATGAAGATTAAGGGTTTCAAAAAGGGGGGCAAAAAATAACATATCGTCTAAGGACCCCTCCCTTTTGATTAACTTTTTTTTAGAATTTCAAAAATCCAAACGGTGAGAAATTAGCTAACACCATGTAGTTTATCCCCATTCTATCGGCTAATTTTTTTAATGAATATATAATATTTTATGAATTTTCGAAGTGGACACATCTTGAAAAGTTGAAATTTTTACATGCTCCCCCCTAATTTTTTGAAAACTAATCAAAAATTGATTTTTTTTCATCACGTGTAGAATGGAGTCTAGTTTGAAAAAAAGTAATTTGTTTCATGATTTGATAAATGAGTAAAAATCTATCTTAAAACTAGCACATGTT